>CM074720.1:184568801-184836301 GCA_037306005.1 Rhinophrynus dorsalis | reverse complement strand
GAGTAGGATCTTTTACGTTTCTCCCCTTGTTTTTGTACCAAGCCAGCAAACCTTTAGTGTTTGTTACACAGGAGCAACCTGGAACCAGAATGGACTTTACTGACCGCAGCCTGAGCGGCTGGGGTGCTGTTCTGGGTCACATGGGTGTCCAGGTAAGGTGGGCTGCAGAGGAATCTCTTCAATCCATTAATGTTCTTGAACTGTGGGTGATCTGTCTGTCCCTCGTGTACCTCTCTGTTGCTTGGAGAGCCGGTGAGTGTTAAGTCAGACTACGCCATGGCTGTGGCTTACATCAACAGTCAAGGAGGCACTCGAAGTGCTGCCGCCTGGTTGGGCAGAAGCGCGCATTCTGGTTATCTCCTCCATTCACATTCCAGGGATAGAAAACACCCTGGTGGACTACCAAGACTTGAACCAGGGAGTGTTGGAAAACAATATGGACGTATTTTACATGGTTGTGCAACAGTGAGGGGTGCTAGATCTCATGGCTGCCAGGGAGTACAGGAAGGTTCTGACCTTCTGCTCCCAGAGGGGGATATCTTCTGACCTTTGCCATGAATTCAATGTCGATCCCGTTGAACTTCCACCTCTTATGTGTTTCCTCTGCTCTTCTCGTATGTAGGGTACACATGGACAGTGCAGCAGTCATTCTAGTTGGTCCTTATTAGATCAGGAAGGTGTGGTTTGCAGACCTGGTCAGTCTTCCCATTCAGGACCCACTCCACCTTCTTCCCAGGACAGATCTCCTTCTCTAGGGTTACCTGTGGAAAGAGGATGGAAAAGATGGCTTTGACGGCATGGCTGTTGAAGCCCACATCTTTAGACAGAAAGGGTTCTCCACTGAGGTCATTTTCACTAGGATTTCTTGCTCCAAAGCCTGTCTCTTCTAAGGCCTACCATTTTGTGTGGTCTAATTTTCATTTGTGGCTATGTGGACAGGTCCTACCTGGTGTTATCCTTTCTCCAGGATGCTGTAAACAGAACTCTGCTTTAGTTTCTTAAAGGTTACATTTTCACCTTCTGGTTTTTTTCATTATTCCACTCCCACTCCTACGTGGGGCTAAAATTTGGTTTTGGATGTTTTGCAGATGCCTCCCTATAGAGCCCTTCTCTATCATTCCTCTGCATTAGTGGACACTCAAGATGGCTTTTCTTTTGACAGTAGTCTGTCCACAGGCTTGCTTTTTTTCAGGCTTTGTCTTGCAAGCCACCTTTTACTGTTTTCTCTCAAGGACAAGGCAATGTTTTAAACATCTCTGGAGTTTCTTCCTAAGGTGGTTTCTGAGGTCTACATCAGACGGTTGTGCTTTCATTTTGCTCTGATCCTAATTCTGCCAGGAAGAAGGATCTCCATTTGTTGGATGTGGTGAGGTGCCTTAAATTTTTTTGTACAAAACTCTGAGCCTTTTTGCAAGGCAGACTGTTTGTTTTTCCCTAGGTCATGCTGCTTCCAAGGTCACTGGATCACGTCTACCGCACGTCAGGTGTATGAGCTCAGCAAGAAGCCTGTTCCCTTTATGGTCACAGCACATTCCACTAGGTCTGTGGGGGCCTCCTGGGCCAACAAGAATCAGTCCTCAGCTTAGCAGTTGTGCAAGGCAGTGACTTGGTCGTCCTTGCACACCTTCTCTAAGCACTACTATGTTGAAGTCCTGGCTTAGGCTGAAGCTAGCTTCGGCAGGAAGGTCATTCAGGCAGTTCTCTTTGTCTAGGGACCTGCTGCATTGTTTTGCCTCCTGTTGTTCAACAGTTAGAACCCTGTTTGCTTGTGTTCTCATGTACTGTGTAACTTCAGTGTCTGCTGAGACTTTTTTTTTCCCCTACTTTGGCTATTTAGATGCTGGATAGTCCTAGAGAACTCCAGTATTATGGGGACAGACGTGAGGACCTTCTCCATTTTTCACACCTTTTTGGAGCTTAGTTTTGGTATATCCCCATGGTACCTGTGTTCCATGTTCGACATAAGAGAAAATAAGATTTTCGTGGTCTTAACTGTAAAGTCATTTTTTTTTTTTTTTTTTTTTCTATAGTTCATATGGAACACACTTCTCCCAGTGAATGGGACCTCTGGTCTCATCTGTCTGGACTTGGGAGTCCTCTTAAAGGGATAGTAACATTTCATAATAAAAACAGCTCTTCATAGTATTTGGACTTGGGAGAGAGTGTTATTTCAGTTCTGTCAGAGTTATAGTTCAAGAGTAATTCAATGACAGTGTCCCCCTCCCGCCCCTTTTACTGATGTAACACTGTTCAGCCAGATCAGAAGGGAGGTGCCCAGGTAGACTGCAGAGAGGGACAATCTTCAATTAAGATAAGGGAAAAACCTGAAGCTTGTCAAGGGGGCAGGGTTTTCATTGTTTTTATAGGAAGAAGAGTGTCCCCTTCTGTTATCTGTCTGGTCTGTGGACTGCATTCCACATCTAAGAGATTGCTTACACTACGTAAAAGGGGCGGGAGGGGGAAACTTTGCTTGTGAATATCTCTTAAACCATAAAGGTTTTTAGAGATAAGACTTATATCGTTCTTTATTTTATTTTGTAGGCATGAAAAAAACTTGAAGATAAAACGAAGAATTACTATGCCTTTAAAAGTGTCTCGCTTGCCTGTTTAGTGTGGCTTCGGTCACACACATACTGGAGATGCCCCTGATGACCCATGTGCCAGGCTAGTTGCATCTGAGGTGTGGCAGTGGTTTCCTGAGTAAGGCAACCATTGACCTATCCTAATCCCTCAGGGAACAGATCTGTCCCCTTTAGGGTTATAGCTCATTCTACCAAAGTGATGGGTGCTTCCTGAGCTTACATGAACAAGGCCATTGTGGAATACTTGTGTCCTGCTGCGACATGTGTGTCCTTTTACACTCCTGCTGAATTGTACTATGTTAATGTTGTGGTTTTGGTTGCTGCCAGTTTTGGACATAAAATCCTATAGGCTGTTTGGTCTCTGTGCGTATCATTTTCTTTTCCTCCTGGAATGGTATAGATGACCCTGTTTCCTTCCTCCCCCCTCCCCCCCATCTTTGATATTCATTAAAACTGAGCTAGATTGGTGTGGTAAAAGTAGAGTAGGGAGGGAGGATCCACCTCTGCAGAGCCTTTTAAATAAAGTGCCTTGCCCCAACCAGTGGTGGAAATGAACACTGAACTACTATACAATGAAGTTAAAGGAGAAGTAAACTCCTTTTTAATGAAAACAATTATATTGCAGGGCTCTTCCTGCGACTGAAATGAAATCTGCACCAACTGCTAGAAAATGCATGTTTCCAGAGTTTAATACAGTTTAAACCAGGGATTCTTAACAGGGTGTTGTGACATGTTGCTGTGCCACAGACATCTAAATACAGTTCCCCATATTTTCTGTGAATAATTTAACAAAAATGTGAAATATCTACTTTTAAATGAAGATTTATAGAAATTTATAACCACAATGTTCATTTTTGTTATGATTTTTGTTATGATTGTGAAACCCAATAACTGTATATTTATGTATTGCTGCCTTCATTATGCTCTTGATAAATTGTTAAATGTTAGGAGTGCCATGAAAGCTCCAGTTTGTGTGTTATGAGTTGACTTGAGCAAAAAAAAAAAAAAAGAAACAGTTTTTTTTTTTTTTTTTCCTGCAGTGTAGGCTCGGATTTGTAGCATCTGTATTATCCATGTTGCTAATAAAATTAAATATGGTAATGGTATTTTTTTATTTATTTATTTATTTTTTTATAGTATATGGTGTGTAAAGAGTTGCAGCTTCCTTCTGGTGAATCTCCATCCTTTAGCAATCTAATAGACATTTGTGCTCACCCAGATGATGCTACTGCACAGGTGAGTTACCATTTTAAGGTTTCTGGATTAAGCAAATTAGACTATATATAAACTGTAGAAATAATGCATCATACTTTCTGGATTCAAGGAGGAACTGTGTGACCTTTTGTTAAAAAGGAATAATTCTGGGGCAAACAACTGCACCACAGTGGGCAAATAGAAATTTATGTTGCTCTGAATTAGTCTTTTAACTCAACTGAATGCTACAGATATCTCCCAGTGTATTTCAAAACATTGTATTTGGGGAATCTAGCATTGGGGCAGTGTAAAATCCTCATTTACCCCCTTTAAGGACCAGGCAATTTTTACACTAGAAGACGAGAGCAATTTTGGCCTTCTTAGTATGTCATTTTTAAACCATATTTACCCTACAATTCCTTTAGTACACCAACACAAATTTATGTTTAGCACAAGTAGGACTTTCTTTTGGTACCACATTTATATGGATAACTTATCCGCTAATTTGATTAAAACATGAGGGAAAAAAATTAAAGGGTTAATAACGTCCAAAAAAAGTGTTTTGCATTTAGAAGAGCTTATAAAGCTGAGCTATATGCAAAAAAACTGTATCTCTCAAACCATAGCATAGCATTTCAAGTTTGATGTCTCCTACTGAAGCTATAAAGCTGTCAGCAGGAGATCGGTGTTGGTCGACACGGAGGCTCTGCAGCAGAGCCGCAATCTCGTTAGTTACGAATCCATTCATTGGAATGGTCTAAAAGGTGTGCATGCAAACCAGGTTCGTTGTAACTAACGAGATTGCAGCTCTGCTGCAGAGCCTCCGTGGCGACCGACACGGATCTCCTGCTGACAGCTTTACAGCTTTCAGTAGGAGGCATCGAATGTTAAATGCCTGTATCTCTCAGACCATAGCGGTTTGAGAGATACAGTTTTTTACATGTAGCTCACCTTTTTAAGCTCTTCTAAATGCAAAAAAAACAAAAAAAAAAACAAAGAAACATTTTTTTGGACATTACTAAACCTTTAAACATTTTTTGCATAGGTTTTTCTGTCATGATTTGTACCCAGTCCATCTGAGGGGAAAAAAAAAATTACAAATATTTCTTTACTTGTCCTGAATTTTAGGTGTACCCCATATGCCTAGGATTTCAGTCCCTTCTTCACATTAATTTGGGGAAATATTACAAGATGAACACCATTGTTTGATTTTTGAAACATTGGTGCGAGGATCATTCCTTATTTTACTGTGTATCATAGTGTAATTCATCAGTTGAATTTTGATGTTTTTCATGCAACTATTTTTTTTCATAAATATGTAACAAAATTGTGGTTATATATTTATAACCATTCTGGACCATCCAGCTAGCTTTCCTTCATTGGTCACCAGTTCTTATGGGGGTTCCAGTAAGAGTGCAGTTAGACAATGCCACAGCTTGTGGCATACATAAATTGCCAGTGAGGAATGTGCAGTGAAGTGCCATGGAGGGAGGGGAAGGATCTCCTCAGCTGGGCTAGAGACCCATGTACCGGCCATCACAGCTTTTCACATTCCAGGAGTAGAAGCCTGTTTTCTCCAAGACATACATTAGGGGGTAGTACTTTTCTCTGTCGTCCAGTACAGGTTACTGGTAACTTTGGGAGGTGATCTTCCCCTTTAAGTAGGCAGGAACATTTCTCTAAATGTATGCAGGGGGTGGAGCCTCCCTTCCCTCCTAGGCTGCAGCTTAGCCAACCAGCTTCAGAATGATTTATTCCTCGGTGCGACAACACCAGGTGGAGAATATTCTTCTATAATTTTAGTTTCTTTTTTATTTTCTGTCAGATATGGAATACAACCATTAGGTGGATTACCATGACCGACAAATGCCCTCCAATGTGGCTAGCTCAGTATCCAGGTGCTTTTTGGTGGACCTTAAGCCCTGAGGGGGAAAATCTTCCCCAGGGATTACTCATTGAGGTAATTCTTGCTGCATGGCAATCTGAAGACAGAAGATCTGCAGGAAAGGTGAGCTACCCTTTGAGTGCTGCAGGTCCACTTGTCCCACAGTGCCCCTCTGCACAGGGGTTGTGTTAGGGAGTTCTCATTGTGCATTCCTGCACTCATTGGGTATATTTGTATGTCTGTTTGGGTATTTGGAGCAGGTGTATGTGGTAACTTAACCCTTTGTCTGCTGGTTTGACATGTTTTTGGGGGGTTTTCTGGCACTTTCCCTACTGGGTTAGTGTTTTCTATGTCTGCAAACGTTTCATGTATGTTTTACATGTTTTTAACTTTTACTTTTTTTCTTAAAATTGAATACCGCGCCTTTAAGCGTGCTTTACCGCATAGTCGCCATTGCTCCATTTACTTTCTACGTGACAACACTGTTTGGGACGTATCTCTGCAACCGCTTCACATAGCAACTTCAGAATGGGCTCATTTTAATTGTCTACCCTTGCTCTATCATCTGGTTTATAGTTCGTGTGTTGTGAGGCTTCGAGTACTGTTTTGGGGTACTTTTTGGAAAAAACTAAATTTCCAATGAGCGCTTCGTTTCGCCTATTTTCTGAATGGCTCTCGTCACGGCAGCCCTTTTGTGAGCTTTTCTCAGCAAGTATCCTATGCAGTGCTTGGACTCTTTCTTTCCTCTGCAGATTAACCCTTCGCCTGCCAGATAAGTCTAGATTTAGCGTTTCTGGGGTGAAATATTAATCTTTCACACTGTAATTGGGTGATTTACTGTACAGTTGCTTATTTTGACACTGTGAGAATGTCTATACTGCTGGAGCTTGGGGCTAGACCTAAGACTAAGGAGGCTGGGGTCTCAGTATCCCCCATTGCGCATTGCACTTCCTGTCACGCAGGGCTACCTAGAGAGTTCTCTGGTCATTTATGCCCAGCATGTTCTGATGTCCCTGGCAGCATTCCAGGGACCTCCAGCCATGCATTAGAGCCAGCTTGGTTGCAAGAGTTCAAGGCTGCTACTAGGGACCTTCGGTCCACATTGCAACTTTTCCCATCCCAGTTACAGGGGGCACTTCAAATGTGGCAAAACCCCTCTACTATCAGGTCTTCCCTGCCTAAACTTCTGGGGGCACCTGATGTGTCAGATTCTTTTGAGGAAGAATTGTTGCAAGATTCAGATGTTGAGGATGGTACTGTTTGAGTGTTTTAGGTCCCTCAGGGATCCCTTTGAAGCTGATCCTGAACCCTCCGCTGAGGGTCTGATCAGGGCTGTGTTAACCACACTCAACATTCCCTTGGTCCAGGAGGATCCTTCTGATCCTTCTGATGTTTGTTTTTCAGGAGCCCGCTAAGCCCCTTACTTATTTTCCTCCTAACCCCACTCTTGACCGTTTGGTTTCTGAGGTATGGAAATCTCTGGACGAGTCGTCTTCTGGAAATTTGCTAAGCTTTACCCCTTTTCTGAAGCTGAGCTGGCTAAATGGGTTCATCCCCCTAAACGGATGTTCCCATATCTAGACTATCTAAATCTACTGCTTTACCTGTCTCTGATGCTTCTGCTCTGCATGACTGGACTGACAAGAAACTTGAGGTTTCCCTCAAGTCCATCTTTTCTTCTATTGGTACCACTATGCATCCAGCGTTTGCTGTTGCGTCGGTTAAGCGGGCTATTGCAGTCTGGACTGAACAACTCACTACAGCTGTACGTCAGGATGCGCCTCCTTCGGAGAAATTGCGCCTTCTCGCCAATATCTCTGAAGCGCAACACTATGTATCAGCTGCTGCATTTGATACCGTCGGCATGATGGCGAGGGCCTCTACTACTTCTGTGGTAGCCAGGCGTGCTCTTTGGCTCAAGATCTGGTCTGCTGACACTGCTTCCAAGAAAGTCTTACTTTCTTTGCCTTTTCAGGGTACCTCCTTGTTTGGGCCTGATCCTAAGGAACTGATTAGTGAGTCCACAGGGGGTAAGAGTACTCTCTTGGTCTTTTTAATAAGAAGTTGCCGTTTAAGCGCAACCGGTCCTTTCGTTCCTTTCAAACTGAGACATGTTCGAACCAGGCGGGTCTGTCAGCTCCATGTTCCTCCTCCAAGCCCAAACAGCAATGGAAGCCCAAGGCTGCCAAGACTGCTTCAGCATGACTCGCCAAACCTGGGTCCGCATCCCACTGTGAGTGGTCGTCTGCGACTTTTTCATGGGATTTGGGAAGCTTCTGTGTCAAACCCATGGGTTTTACAAGTGGTGACAGCGATACAAGATCCCTTTCTATTCTCTTCCTCCTTTTCACTTTTGTTTTTCTCGTACTCTGCAAGACTCCAAGAAACGCCGTTTGTTCGGCGCTATTCAGGCTCTTTTGGACAAGGATGTCCTGGAGTCAGTGCCTCTTTCAGACAGGAGTTTGGGGTTTTTATCGAACCTCTTTGTGGTAGCCAAAAAGGACGGCAGATGTCGCCCTATTCTGGATTTGAAAGATCTAAACTTTTTCGTGAACCGGAATCGCTATCGCCAGGAGTCTGTGCACAGTGATTGCTGCCATGTCTCTGGGGGAGTTTCTTACTTCCTTGGACCTTCAAGATGCATATTTACACATCCCAATCCATCAGGAGAGCAGGCGGTACATGCGCTTTGCATGCAACAGAGGACATTTTCAGTTCTCAGCCCTGCCATTTGGTCTGACAACTGCTTCTCAGGTCTTCCAATGAGTTCTGGGGCCCTTGATATCTGTTCTCCCTCAAGATGGCATCAGACTGACTCCTTACATAGACGACTTGCTATTGAAGGCCACATCGGCGGATCTTCTTCGTCAACAAGTTCAGACCTGTATCCAAGTCCTCGCCCATCACGGATGGATTGTCAACTTGGACAAGTCGTATCTTGTCCCATCCCAGCAACTGATTTTCCTGGGTCTTCTATTCGATACTCAGAGGAGCATGGTGTTTCTACCGGACGCAGTAGCCCATCAAATTGCCCACAGGTTATCAGCAATTCTGTCTCAGGATCTGGTCCCAGTTCAGAGTTTGTCTTCTCTGGTGGGGAAGTTTATCTCCACAATAGAAGCGGTTCCATTCGCCATGGCGCACACCAGGGAACTTCAGAGGTTTGTGATACAGGTGTGCGGGGATCCACCAGATCATCAGAGGTTATCTGTGTCCCTTCCCCCTCATGTGGAATTGAGCTTGCAGTGGTGGCTGGACCTTTCCAATCTGCTGAAAGGGATATCCTTTCTTATTCCCTACTGGACCACGGTCATGACGGATGCCAGCCTCTCGGGCTGGGGAGCTGTTCTGGGTCGCTTCAGCGCTCAGGGGAAGTGCTCCATGGAGGAATTCCTTCTCTCAATCAACATCCTGGAACTTTGAGCGGTATTTCATGCTCTCCGTCATTGGTTGTCTCAACTGATGGACTGTCCAGTCCGAGCGGAGTCCGACAACGTCACTGCAGTGGCCTACATCAACATACAAGGCGGAGCAAGAAGTCTCGCCTCCTGGTTAGAGGTCTAAGCCATCCTGTCCTGGGCAGAGGTTCATGTTCCTGTCATTTCCGCAGTGCACATTCCAGGCGTAGACAACATCATGGCAGACTTCCTCAGTCATACAGTGGGCAGCGGAGAGTGGGAGTTACACCCCGAGGTGTTTCAACTCCTTGTTCAGAGATGGGGGGTGCCCCATGTGGATCTGATGTCGACGCGACACAACAGGAAGGTTCCAGTGTTCTCCTCTAGGTGGAGAGACTCTCTGGCTCTAGCTATCAATGCCATGTCCATTCGTTGGACATTCCCTCTGGCCTACATCTTTCCTCCCCTTCCAATGTTGATAAGGGTGTTACAGAAACTAAAGATAGACCGTTGCCCGGTCATACTGATTGCTCCGGATTGGCCTCGTCAGTCTTGGTATCCGGAACTTCTGGCTCTATCTGTGGCAGAGCCCTTTCCGCTCCCATCCTTTCTGGATCTTCTTCTGCAGGGTTATCTGTGGAAGGAAGATGTTCATCGGCTCAGTTTGATGGCCTGGAGGTTGAATCCTCGATTTTAAAGAAGAAAGTGTTTTCTTCTGCTGTGGTGGCTACTATGCTTAGTGCCCGTAAGCCTGTTTCTTCCAAGATCTATCACAGTGTCTGGTTGACTTTTGTGTCTCGGTGTGCTGACAGGGATCTGTCCCTGGATTTTGATCTACCTACTGTCCTGGCCTTTCTGCAGGACGGTATAGATAAGGGACTCAGTTTGAGTTCTCTTAAGGTTCAGACTTCTGCTCTTTCTGTCTTCTCTCAAAAGCGCATTGCTATCCTTTTCTTCTAGGGCATTGCTCATGTTCATCCTGCCTTCCGGAGTCCCGCTGCTCAGTGTGATCTTAATTTGGTTTTGGGCGTTCTTCAGCGTCCTCCCCTTGAGTCTTTGGCTACTATTACTCTACGTCTCGATGTGGAAAATGGACTTTCTCCTGGCGATTGTGTCTATTCTCCATGTGGTGGAGCTACAAGCTCTTTCCTGTAAGCCACCATATCTGGTGTTTCCCAAGGATAAGGAGGTACTCCAAGGAGTTTTTTCCTAAGGTGGTCTCCGAGTTTCACATCAGGCAGGAGATTGTGGTGCCCTCTTTCTGCCCTAACCCTTCCTCTGACAAGGAGAGAGAACTCCACTTGTTGGATGTGGTGTCTTGTCTCAAGTTTTATGTCCATCGCACTGAATCTGTCAGGAAATCAGACGCTCTGTTTGTCATTCCTGAGGGTCCTAGGGCAGGAAGACCAGCGTCCAAAGTGACTATTGCGTCCTGGATCAAGGCCGCTATTCATAGGCCCTACGAATTGAGGAATCTGCATGTTCCGTTTCGGGTCACGGCTCATTCCACCAGGTCTATTGGGGCCTCTTGGACCTATAAGAATCGGGCTTCTGCTGATCAGCTGTGCAGGGCGACAACTTGGTCCACTGTGCACACCTTTTCAAAGCACTACAGTGTGGATGTGCTGGCTTCAGCTGATGCCAGCTTTGGAAGGAAGGTCCTAGAGGCTGTCTTGCCTGTCTAGCACCTTCTCAGGTTCTTAGTGCTTCCTTTGCAGTTGAGCCCTGTCGGCTCTAGTTCAGTGTGCTGTGTAACAGTTCCTGGGGTGTTTTTCCCCTGTTCATTGTGTGGTGACACTTTAGTTTTGTTGGGCTTCTTTGACCAGTTGGTTCATAGAGGTTCTGGTGACTTTGGGGGCCTTGCGCCTGGTCCTTGCTTTCTTCCCACCTCTGGGGAACTCAGTGGTTGGACATCCCAGAGTTAGCAGTAACCTGTATTGGGCGACAGAGAAAAGAGGATTTTAGTCTTACCTGCTAAATCCTTTTATCTTAGTCTATACAGGTTACTGGTCTCCCACCCTGTCAAGGGACCATGCTTGGCTCTCCTGTGGCAGTATGTGGGAGTCCTTCGGGGAATGCTTACAGGAGTCATCTTCTCTTCTACTATCTAGTCAACATTTAGTGTCTCAAATCATTCTGGAGCTGGTTGGCTAAGCTGCAGCCTAGGTGGGAAGGGAGGCTCCACCCCCTGCATACATTTAGAGAAGTGTTCCTGCCTACTTAAAGGGGCGGATCGCCTCCCAGAGTTACCAGTAACCTGTATGGACTAAGAGAAAAGGATTTAACAGGTAAGACTAAAATCATCTTTTCACAAGTGGTGCATGGAAAATAACTGTCCCTGCAGTTTTTTGACCTTCCCTTTTCTTCAAGATGGTGTGAACAAGGGACTCTTTATGATCACATCCGGAGAGCCGGCGGTACCTCAGGTTCACTTGCAACAAAGGGCACTTCCAGTTTTCTGCTCTCCCCTTTGGTCTGTTATGCACATAAGGGAGATTCGGGTCACTCTGTACATGGACAACTTGCTATTGAGGGCCCCTTCTGGGGAACTTCTCTAATGGCAGGCGCAGGTCTGCATTCACACACTCGCCCTTCATGGTTGGGTTCAGAACATGGACAAGTCGGACCCAGTCCCATTGCAGAGATTTTCTTCTGGGTCGCCTATTTGACACCCTGCAGGGCATGGTCTTTCTGACAGAGGACGTGGTTCAAAAGATCACCAACAAGGTATCCTCATTTCTTGCGAGTCCATTCAAGCCAAGAAGTTGACCTCTTTGGTGGGGAAACAGATTTCCACTATGGAGGCGGTACTATTTGTGATGGCTCACACGAGGGTCCTTCAGAGGTTTATGATCCAAGTTTGCGAAGGGAATCCAGAGCTTTTGAAGCTATCAGTCTCTCTTCCCTTACATGTAGACCTGCGTCTTCCTTGGTTGTTGAGTCTCTCCAACCTGCAGAAAGGAAGGCCCTTTGGGATCACGTTTTGGACCACAGTATGACGGATGCCAACCTATCTGGCTGTGGAGTGGTCCTGGGTCTCCTGACTGTCCAGTGTCGTTAGGTAGGAGAGATCCCTCTGCCGACCGTAAATGTTCTGGAACTCCGGACGATATTCCATGCTCAGAGGTTTTGGTCCTCTCATCCCAGAGGCTGTCCCGTTCGTGTCCAGTTGGACCATGCCACAGCTGTGGCTTACATCAGCGAGCAAGGCAATGCCAGAAGTCTCGCGGCTTGGTTGGAGGTCAAGGCTATTTTTACCCGGGCGGACGACCATGTGCCTGCCATCTCTGCAAGTGTAGGAAATGTCTTAGCAGACTTTCCAACTCGCCTCACTGTGGACAACAAGTGGGAACTTCTCCAGGAGGTGTTCAACCTCATTGTTCAGAGATGGGGTCTTCCCTGGATTGACCTGATGGCAATAAGACACAACCGGAAGGTTTCAATATTTGCTCTCGTTGGATGGACCATCTGTCTTAGTGTGTTTCATCTAACCTACATTTTTCCTGCTCCTTCCCCTGCTCCCCAGGGTTCTGAGGAAGCTATGGATGGAGAGGACTCTGGCCATCCCCATTGCTCCATACTGGCCCCGGCAACTCCGGTTTCCGGATTGCTGAACCTTTCTATGTGCGAACGGTTCTCCTCCTACAGGGGTTCGTGTGGAGGGGGAAAGTGGAGCATCTGGGCTTGTCTACTTGACAATTGAATCTTCAGTCCTGAGTAAGACAGGATTTTCTCCTGAAGTGGTCGCCATTATGTTTCAAGCTCGGAACCTGTTTCCTCTAGGCTTTCCATAGGATTTGGTCTATCTTCCACTCTTGGTGTGTGGACAGGGATCTATCCTCACAGGAATTTGTTCTGTCAACTGTCCTGTCCTTTTCACAGGATGCTGTGAACAAGGCCTCAGTCTGTGTTCTTTGAAGGTTCAGACATCTGCTGTTTGTCTTTTTTTAGAGGCGCATTGATGTTCTCCCTGATGTTAAGGTTTTCTTTCAGGGTGTCGCTCATGCTTTCCCTGCCTTTATGAATCCCACTTCTCAGTGGGACCTTAATCTTGTTCTGGGAGTCCTGCAGCATCCTCCTTTTGAGTCCTTTGCTACCATTCCACTTCGTCTCCTGACTTGGGAATGGCCTTTCTTTTAGCAATAGTCTGTTCGTAGAGTCGCTGAAACTGAAGGCCTTGTCTTGCAAACCACCTTTCCTGGTGTTTCACATGGACAAGCTGGTTCTTTGTACCTCTCAGGAATTTCTTTCTAATGTAGTCTGAGTTCCACTTCAACCAGGAGATAGTTGTGCCTTCCTTTTGTCCTGACCCCAATCTGACAAGGAGAGGGATCTCCACTTGTTGAATGTGGTGCATTGCCTTTAGTTCTGTGTGTGCCACACCATGTCTGTTCGTCAGTCTGATGCACTTTTTGTCATCCCTGAGGGTCCCAGGGCTCATAGGGCTGCATCCAAGGTGACTGTTGCATCTTGGATCACATCTACTGTTCTCAAGGCTTACGAACTTAGGAACATATCTGTTCCTTTTCGAATCACAGCGCGTTCCACTAGGCCTGTTGGGGCCTCCTGGGCCTACAGGAATCAGGCTTCTGCTCATTCACCGTGCAAGGCGGCCACTTGGTCGTCTGTGCACATTTACCAAACATTACCGTGTTCATGTTCTGACTTTGGCTGGAGCCAGATTTGGCAGGAAAGACCTGGAGGCAGCTCTAAGTCGAAGACTTTTTCTTTTCTCTTAGAGATCTTTACCTGTAGAGCCCTGTTGGCTCTTGTTCAGTGTGCTGTGTTTACAGTTACTGATGTGCTGTGTTACGGTTCAGTGTCCGTTGACACTTTGTCAGTTGGGCTATTCTATGTCCTGATTAGTACATGTAGCTCTAGTATCATGAGGACCAGTGTCTGGTCCTTGCCTTTTTTCCCACCATTGGGATCTCTATGTTGCTACATCCCAGAGTTACCTGCAAGCTATATTGGAAGACAGAGAAAAGAGTATTTCAGTCTTACCTGTGAAATCTTTTTCTCTTGGTCCATATAGCTTACAGGTCTCCCACCCTGTCAAGGGATCATGCTTTGTTCTCCTGTGGCTGGACATGGGAGTCCTTTCGGGTTTATTCTCACAGGAGTCTCTTCTCTTTTCCTTCTTGCTCTCTAGCTAGATGGGTTAGTGTCTCAAATCTAAATGAGAGGGGACTAGTTGGTCACCAGCTAAGGAGGAGAGGAAGGCTCCACCCTGCATTCTTTCTAAGAATTGTTCCTGCCTACTTAAAGGGGTGGTTGCCTTCACCTGTAAGCTATATGGACTAAGAGGAAAGGATTTAACAGGTAAGACTAAAATCCTAAAAAACAACTTTGAATTAGTGTGTAGCGCCCCTGAAATATCAATAATACATTTTAAGGAAAATATGTTTATCTGCTCAATCACTTGACACAACCATCCTCTTCACGTATGAACTATACGTATCTTGTTAAAATTATAAAACCATACATTTTAAAAACAAATGATTGACAGTGGATTATACCCTGGCCTCGTTACTGCAATATATATTCACATAAATCACCACCACATATGGTCACTGTGCACTCTCCCTTATATGCGAGTCTCACCACACCACCCTAATTCCCATCTCCTACCACCCAGCTTAGATTTCTATGAATAGTATTATGCCAGGGTGTTGGCATGAATGTGGGAAGAGTTACATAAACCACCTAAATAAACCTATATACCCAAATCCTTTTCTCAATCCTATATTATATACAGCACGATTGATACTTGGAACATCAGCCACACATATGGGTGCCCCCAATGAGAATCACTCGAAATATCTGGGACGTCTATGATCTGTGGTCTAACAAACTGGGCCACCTCCCCAGCCAATCCCAATAAGACACACAACTGACACCCACCAGACAGGTGGACCGCTAGTTCTATAACCAGAGCATTCCCAGTTCTGCAAATAGGACACCCGTCCAACCGTTCTTTATCTGTCTAAATTACACCTCAATTGGTGAACACAATGTTACACAGTGCAAGTGCCATATTCAGAATATATCACATGCACTGAAATAATTGAAGCCCCAAATAAATTCCGAACCGCAAGAAGAACAATGCATGTGAAATAAACCTGTAAATAAAAACTACTGGAACTAATAATCTCTCAAAACAATACACAAAAAATATAGAAATAAAAACAATACTACCTCCTGATAGTCCTGTCTTTTCTTCAGAATGGTGTGAACAAAGGACTCAGTCTCAGTTCCTTGAAGGTTCAGACTTTTGCTCTCTCTATTTTTCCAGCGGCTTATTGCTATCTTGCCAGATATTCAGATGTTCTTTCAGTTGGTCGACTATGCTTTCCCTTCCCATAAGGCTCCCACACCCCTGTGGGACCTTAATTTGGTGTGGGTGTTTTGCAGATGCCTCCCTTGGAGTCCCATTGAACTACCATTCCCTTGCATCTTTTGATGTGGAAGATGGCTTTTCTTCTGGCTCTGGTCTCTGTCTGCAGAGTTGTTGAGCTGCAGGAGTTATCCTGCAAGCAGCCTTCCCAGTTTTTTCACAAAGACAAGGCTGTTATTCAAACCTCCCAGGAATTTCTTCCTAAAGTGGTCTCTGAGTTCCACATCAATCAGGAGATTGTTGTGCCTTCATTTTCTCCTGACCCTAAATCTGACAAGGATAGGGATCTCCACTTGTTGGATGTGGTGCACTGTCCCAAGCTCTATGTGCATCGTACAGAGCCTTTGCATAATGATGCCTTGGTTGTCATCCCGAGGGTCCTAGTGCATGTCACTCTGCTTTCAAGGTCACCAATTGCCTCTTGGATCAAGTCTACCATTCATATAGGGCATACAAACTTGGGTAGAAACCTGTTCCTTTCTGTACAGCACATTCCACCAGGTCTGTTTGGGGGGGCCCTCTAGGGCCTACAAGAATCAGGCCTCGGCTTAGCAGTTGTGCAAGTCTGTGACTTGGTCTCTCTGTGTACACCTTTTTTAAAGCACTATCGGGTGGATGTTCTTGCTTTGGCTAAAGCCAGCTTGATCAGGAAGGTCTTTCAGGTGGTTCTGCCTGTCAAAGGACCTACTTTTTCCTGTATATTACTGTTCAACTGTTTGAGACTGGTTTGCTCTTCTTTTTTTGTGTGCTGTGCTACTGTTTCAATGTCTGTTTAAGAAAGAGTTCTCCAAATAATTCCTCATCTGGTGACTAGCTGCTCAGTAGCACTAGTCGCCAGAATTATTACCTCCTTAATGTGAATTATACCCTGCTTCGGGACTGACAGGCAGAACAAAGCGCAGACATCTTTCCATAATGACGTCTGCACACCTGCACTGTCTGTTCTTTTTGGAACCGAACGGCTCCTAGCAACACCACTTCGAGCCGGCTGGGACTTACAGCGCAGGAGCACAGACGTCTCTATGAAAAGATGTCTGTGCTCAGTCCTGCCTGTCAGTCCCGGAGCAGTGGATAATTTGCATTAAGGAGGTAATAATTCTGGCGACTAGCGCTACTGAGCAGCTAGTTGCCAGATGAGGAATTATTTGGGGACATCTTTCTTAAAGGTGGTAGTTCTTGATAGTTCTAAGGAACTCCGGGGACCAGTGTTTAATCCTTTCTCCTACTTACCACCTCTGGTAGCCTGCTGTTGGTATATCCCATGGTACCTGTTCTCCATATTGGATGAAAGAGAAAATAGGATATTAGTCGTACCTTGTTAAATCCTTTTCACTGTCGTCCAATACAGGTCACTGGTACAATGGGAGGCGATCCGCCCCTTTAATAGGCAGGAACATTCATTCAAATGTATGCAGGGGGTGGAGCCTCCCCTCCTACTTAAGCTGCCTTCAGGCCAGAGCCAAGTCAGATTGATTTGTTCCTGTGTGCTGTGCGCACCAGGTGGAGAACATCTCTCATTCAACTTTAGTTTTTTATTGTTTTCCTTCAAATATGGAATACCACCTTTAGACGGGTGACCATGGCTGTGAATTGCCCTCTCCAAAGTGGCTAGTGCAGCTTCCAGGGATTTTCTGGTGGACCTTATGCCCTGAAGAGGGAACATCTTATGTCAAGTAGCTTCCCTGCTGGGGAATTTTCCTCTGGTTAATTCCCTTTTAACATGGTTACCTGAAGACAGAAGTCCTGCAGAAAGGTGAGCCACCCTTTGAGTGCTGAAGGTCCACTTGTCCCACAGTGTCCCTTCTTTGGGCATGTATTTGGGGGTTCTCATTATGCACTCCAGCACTCATAGGGTGTTTTTATTTCTATTGCTTGTATTTATGCAATGTCTGTGGTATTCCCTGGGTTTTGGAGCTTTGGGTTGTTGTTCTCTTATGTTTTACATGTACTAGAAGTGTGTTTGGTGAACTTTTTCTTTCAAGTATACTTTATTAATATTTAATGTTCCGCGCCTTTAAGCGCGCTTTTACCCGCATAGACGCCATTGCTCCTTTACTCTCTATGGGTTTACACAGTGTGGGACGTATCTCTGGAACCGCTTGTCATAGCAAGCATAGAGGGCTCATTTTGTTGGTCTTCCCCTGCTCTATCATCCGGTAGCTAGATTCGGTGTGTTGGGAGTCTGGGGGGGCTTCGGGCACTGTTTTGGGGTACTTCTGAGGAAAACTACGATTCCCATGAGCGCCTATTTCGCGCTTGTTTTCTGATTGGCTACCGCCGCGGCAGCCATTTTGTGGTGTTTTTCTCAGCGAGTATACTATGCAGGGACCGAGCCTTCTCTCCTCTCAGCAGATTAACCCTTCGCTTGCCAGATAAGTCCGATTTTAGGCATTTCTGGGGTGAAACTTTAATCTTTCACACTTTTACTGGGTGATTTTTCTTAGTGGAGTATATCTGACGCTGTGAGCATGTCTACTCCACTGGAGTCAGGGGCTAGACCCAAGACTAAAGAGGCTGGGGTGACCATTTCCCCCATTGCATTTTGCTCCTCTTGTCACTCTGGGCTGCCTAGAGAATTTTCAGGTCATTTATGCCCAAAATGTGCATTAAGTCAGGATAGCAACCCTGGGCTTCCCAGCCACGCTATTGAGCCAACTTGGGTAAAAGAGTTTAAAGCTGCCACTAGGGATCTCAGATCCACTCTCCAACTCTTTCCCTCTCAGGTTCAGGGGGCTCTACAAGTCTGGCAGACCCCCTCCTCAATCAGGACCTCCCTGCCTAAGCCACAGGGGGCCCCTGATGTGTCTGATTCTTCTGAGGAAGAACTTTTGCAGGATTCTGATGCTGAGGAAGGCACTGTTATAGAATCTAATAGGTCCATTGGTGACCCTTATGAATGTGAACCTGAAGTTTCTGCTGAGGGTTTGATCAGAGCTGTGTTAACTACGCTCAACCTTCCTCTGACTCAGGAATCTACTCATGATCCAACTGATGTTTTCCAAAAACCATCTAAGGCTGTGGTTTGTTTTCCTAATAACCCTACTCTTGCCCGTTTAGTCTCTGATGCGTGGATGAATCCTGAAAAATCCTCTTCTGTGTCCAAAAAGTTTGCTAAACTTTATCCTTTTCCTGAGGCTGAACTGGCAAAATGGGTTCATCCTCCTAAAGTGGATGCTCCTATTTCTAGGTTATCCAAATCTACTGCCTTAGCTGTGTCAGATGCTTCGGCCCTGCAGGATTGGACGGACAAAAAGTTAGAGATTTGTCTTAAATCCATTTTTGCCTCTGTTGGCACTACCATGCGTCCAACCTTTGCAGTGGCGTGGGTTAATAGGGCCATTGCAGCCTGGACTGAACAACTGGCTGAGGCGGTTCGCCAGGATGCACCAGTGTCTGAGCAGTTACAGCTTCTTGCTAATATATTAGAAGCTCAAAATTATGTTTCTGACGCTGCTTTTGATGCTGTGCGCATGATGGCGAGGGCCTCTACTTCCTCTGTAGTAGCTAGAAGTGCTCTTTGGTTGAAAATTTGGTCTGCTGACACTGCCTCTAAGAAAGCCTTGCTTTCTTTGCCTTTTCAGGGGTCCTTACTGTTTGGATCTGAACTTAAGGAGATGATTAGCGAGGCCACTGGTGGCAAAAGTACTCTTCTGCCATCGGTATTCAAGAAGAAGTTTCCAGCCAAACGCAATCGGTCCTTTCGTTCTTTCCAAACTGAGACACGCTCCACGTCCCAGACTGGTCCGTCCTCCACGCTCTCCTCCTCCAAGCCGAAACAGTCCTGGAAGCCCAAAGTTGCCCCCAAGACCTCCAAGACTGCTTCGGCATGACTTGCCAAACCCGGGTCCGCATCCGGCTGTAGGTGGACGTCTCCACATCTTTCGCCGGGTTTGGGAGGAGTCAGTGGCAGACCCTTGGGTTGTTCAGGTGGTATCCGAGGGATACAGGATCCCTTTCTCTTCTCTTCCTCCTTTTCGGTTCCATTTTACTCGTCCTTCTCAGGAGCCTACAAAAAGACGTCTGTTCGACGCTATTCAGGATCTTTTGGAGAAAGAGGTTCTGGAATTGGTTCCACCAGAGGACACAGGTTCAGAATTCTATTCCAACCTGTTCGTTGAGGCCAAAAAGGACGGAGGTGCTTGCCCTATTTTGGATCTCAAGGATATCAATTCCTTTGTTGTGAGTTCCCACTTTTGTCAGGAATCTCTGCGTTCTGTGATAGCAGCAATGTCTCCAGGGGAGTTCCTTGCCTCCCTGGACCTTCAGGATGCATACCTTCACATCCCTATTCATCCAGAGAGCAGACGGTATCTCAGATTTGCCTGTCACAAAGGCCACTTTCAGTTTTCAGCTCTTCCCTTTGGTCTGACTTCAGCTCCTCAGGTCTTTCAGAGGGTATTGGGAGCTTTGATAGCTGTGGTTCATCGAGATGGAGTCAGGGTGACTCCTTACATGGACGATCTGCTCCTGAAAGCCTCATCTGCGGAGATCCTTCACCAGCAGCTGCAGTTGTGCATACAGACACTCAATCGCCACGGATGGATTGTGAATCTGGACAAGTCAGACTTGGTTCCGTCTCAACAGCTCCTCTTCCTGGGTCTCCTGTTCGACACTCAGCAGTGCATGGTGTTTTTGCCGGAGGAAGTGGCTCATCAGATTGCTATCCGGGTGGCCAGGATCCTGGAACTGGACAGGGTTCCAGTACCAAAGTTGTCCTCTCTGGTGGGGAAGTTTATTTCCACGATAGAGGCGGTGCCTTTTGCCATGGCACACACCAGGGAACTTCAGAGGTTTGTGATTCAGACTTGCAGATCTCATCCAAATCATCAGCATCTCTCCGTATCTCTGCCCCCTCATGTCGAGCTGAGCCTGGAGTGGTGGTTGGACCTGTCTCATCTCCTGAAAGGGAGATCCTTTCGGGTTCCTTATTGGACCACAGTCACGATGGATGCCAGCCTTCGGGGATGGGGGGCAGTACTGGGTCGTTTCAGTGCTCAGGGGAAATGGGGACTGAAAGAATCTCTTCTTTCCATCAATGTTCTGGAACTTCGTTCCATCTTTCTTGCCCTGAGACACTGGGAATCTCAGCTGGAAGGTTGTCCAGTCAGAGTGGAGTCCGACAACGCCACCGCCGTGGCTTACATCAACAGACAAGGCGGCACAAAAAGTCTCACCGCTTGGTTAGAGGTCAAGGCCATTTTATCTTGGGCAGAAGCTCATGTGCCAGTCATCTCAACGGTACACATTCCAGGCGTAGACAACGTCATGGCAGATTTTCTCAGTCGTCACACAGTCGACATCGAAGAATGGGCGCTTCATCCAGAAGTGTTTCACCTTCTCACCCAGATGTGGGGGGTGCCAGTAGTGGATCTAATGGCTACCAGACACAACAGGAAGGTGCCAGTGTTTTGCTCCCGGTGGAGGGACCCTCTTGCTCTGGCAGTGGATGCTTTGTCAATCCCTTGGACATTTCCTCTGGCTTACATCTTCCCTCCTCTTCCTCTGTTGATCCGAGTCATCCAGAAGCTGAAGGTGGAGCATTGTCCTGTCATCCTGATCACTCCAAATTGGCCTCGTCAGTCCTGGTATCCGGAACTGCTAGCCATGTCTGTGACGGATCCTGTTCTGTTTCCTGCACATCCAGATCTACTTCTTCAGGGATATCTGTGGAAGGAGGATGTTCAGCATCTCCATTTGATGGCTTGGAGGTTGAATCCTCAATTCTAAAGAAGAAAGGGTTTTCCTCTTCAGTGGTGTCCACGATGCTTAGAGCTCGCAAGCCTGTGTCTTCCAAGATCTATCATCGCATATGGTCCACCTTTGTAGCATGGTGTACTGATAAGGATCTGTCTCTAGATTTCCATCTTCCCACAGTCCTAGCCTTTTTACAGGATGGGGTTGAGAAGGGACTCAGCCTGAGTTCTCTCAAGGTCCAGACTTCTGCTCTGTCTGTGTTTTTCCAGGAAAGAATTGCTATTCTTCCTGATGTTAAGGTTTTCTTCCAAGGCGTGGCTCATGTTCGGCCTGCCTTCAAGAGTCCTACTCCCCAGTGGGACCTCAATTTGGTGCTGGGGGTTCTCCAGAGACCCCCGTTTGAATCCTTGGCTTCTATTCCTTTGCGTCTTTTGACCTGGAAAATGGCCTTTCTTTTGGCTATTGTCTCTGTTCGCCGAGTAGCATAGTTACAAGCTCTGTCTTGTAAACCTCCTTACTTGGTGTTTCGTTTCACAAGGATAAGGCAGTGCTTTGCACTTCCAAGGAGTTTTTACCCAAGGTTGTCTCAGAATTTCACATCAATCAGGAGATTGTGGTTCCCTCTTTCTACCCTAACCCTTCCTCTGACAAGGAAAGAGATCTCCATTTGTTGGATGTTGTGCGTTGTCTTAAATTTTCTGTTCATCGCACTGAGTCTATCAGGAAGTCTGAATCCTTGTTCGTCATTCCTGAGGGGCCTAGGGCAGGGAGACCGGCATCCAAGGTAACTATTGCCTCTTGGATAAAATCTACCATTCGTGAAGCCTACAAACTGCGGAATAAGCATGTCCCCTTCAGGGTTACTGCTCATTCCACCAGATCAATTGGGGCCTCTTGGGCCTATAAGAATCAGGCGTCTGCTGATCAACTGTGCAGAGCGGCCACTTGGTCCTCTGTGCACACATTCTCGGAGCACTATCGAGTTGATGTACTGGCCTCGGCTGATGCCAGCTTTGGGAGGAAGGTCCTGGAGGCAGTCTTGCCTGTGTAGGACTTTCTACTCTGTGGTTCTTAGTGCTTCTTTGCTGTTGAGCCCTGTTGGCTCTAGTTCAGTGTGCTGTGTTAATTCGGGGGGCTTGTTTTTATCCCTGGTTGATGTCTGTTGACACTTCTGTTGTTGGGCTATATGATTAATTGGTTCATAGCAGTTCTAAGTGACTTGGGCCTTGCGCCTGGTCCTTGCCTTACTTCCCGCCTCAGGGACAGCTCAATGTTTGTACATCCCATTGTACCAGTGACCTGTATTGGATGACCGTGAAAATAGGATTTTAGTCTTACCTGTTAAATCCTTTTCACTTAGTCCATACAGGTCACTGGTCTCCCAGCCTGTGAAGGGACCAAGCTTGGCTCTCCTGTGGCATTCAGTGGGGGACCTTCGGGGCATGCTCGCATGAGTCTTCCTTTCCTTCTTACCTCTGGTCAGTTTAGTGTCTCAAATCAATCTAGCTTGGCTCTGGCCTGAAGGCAGCTTAAGTAGGAGGGGAGGCTCCACCCCCTGCATACATTTGAATGAATGTTCCTACCTATTAAAGGGGCGGATCGCCTCCCATTGTACCAGTGACCTGTATGGACTAAGTGAAAAGGATTTAACAGGTAAGACTAAAATCCTATTTTCTCTGTCGTCCAATACAGGTTACTGGTAACTCTGGGAGGCGATCCTCCCCTTAGTAGGCAGGAACAATTCTCAAAGTGTATACAGGGGATGGAGCCTCCCTTCCCTCCTTGGCTGCAGCTAGCCAATCAGCTCCAGAAAGATTTGTTCCTCGGTGAAGACAACACCAGGCTGAGAATAGTTCTGCTATAGTCTTAGAATCTTTTTTTTATTTTTCTGTTAGATATGGAATACCACCATCAGGCGGATTACCATGACTGACAATGCCCTTAGATGTGGCTAGCTCAGTATCCAGGTGATTTTTATGGACCTTAAGCCCTGAGGGGGAAAAACTTGATTCCAAGTGCTTTTCCAGGAGTTGCCCACTGAGGTTACTAATTATACATGGTAATCTGAAGATAGAAAATCTGCAGGAAAGGTGAGCGGGTGAGTGCTGCAGGTCCACGTGTCCAACAGTACCCTTCCTCACAGGTGTGTATTCATTGGAGTTCGTATTTCACACACCTGCACTCATTGGGTATATCTGTATGTCTATTGGGTGTTTGGAGCAGGTTTATGTAAGGTAATTTAACCCTTTCACTGCTGGTTTGTCACTTTTTTTTTTTTTTTTGCTTTTGTCTTTGTCGTACTCCGCAAGACACCGATAAACGATGTCTGTTCGGCGCTGTTCAGGCTCTTCTGGACAAGGATGTCCTGGAGCCAGTGCCTCTTTCAAACAGGAGTTCGGGGTTTTACTCGAACCTCTTTGTGGTAGCCAAAAAGGACAGCAGATGTCGCCCTATTTTGGATTTGAAGAATCTAAACTTCTTTGTGAACAGGACTCACTATCATCAGGAGTCTCTGCGCACAGTGATCACTGCCATGTCTCCGGGGGAGTTCTTTGTTTCTCTGGACCTTCAGGGTGCGTTTTTACAAATCCCAGTTCATCAGGAGAGAAGGCGGCACCTGCGCTTTGCCTGCGACAGAGGACATTTTCAGTTCTCAGCTCTTCCATTTGGTCTGACAACGGCTCATCAGGTCTTCCAACGAATTCTGGGGGCCTTGATATCCGTTCTCCGTCGAGACCGCATCAGAGTGACTCCTTACATGGATGACTTGCTGTTGAAAGCCACATTGGCGGACCTTCTTCATCAGCAAGTTCAGACCTGCATCGAAGTCCTCACCCATCACGGATGGATTGTAAACTTGGACAAGTCGGATCTTGTCCCATCCCAGCAACTGATTTTCCTGGGTCTTCTATTCGATACTCAGAGGAGCATGGTGTTTCTACCGGACTCAGTAGCCCATCAAATTGCCCACAGGGTATCAGCAATTCTGTCTCAGGATCTGGTCCCAGTTCAGAGGTTGTCTTCTCTGGTGGGGAAGTTCATCTCCATGATAGAAGGTGTTCCATTCGCCATGGCGCACACCAGGGAACTTCAGAGGTTTGTGATACAGGTGTGCAGGGATCGACTGAATCATCAGGTTATCGGTGTCCCTTCCCCCTCATGTGGAATTGAGCTTGGATTGGTGGCTGGACCTTTCCAATCTGCTGAAAGGGAGATCCTTTCTAATTCCCTACTGGACCACGGTCACGGCAGATGCCAGCCTCTCTGACTGGGGAGCTGTTCTGGGTCGCTTCAGCACTCCGTGGAAGTGGTCCATGGAGGAGTCCCTTCTCTCAATCAACATCCTGGAACTTTGAGCGGTATTTCATGCTCTCCGTCATTGGTTGTCTCAACTGGAGGACTGTCCAGTCCGAGCGGAGTTCGACAACGCCACTGCAGTGGCCTACATCAACATACAAGGCGGAACAAGAAGTCTCGCCGCTTGGTTAGAGGTCAAGGCCATCCTGTCCTGGGCAGAGGTTCATGTTCCTGTCATTTCCGCAGTGCACATTCCAGGCGTAGACAACATCATGGCAGACTTCCTCAGTCGTCACACAGTGGACAGCGGAGAGTGGGAGTTACACCCCGAGGTGTTTCAACTCCTTGTTCAGCGATGGGGGGTGCCCCTTGTGGATTTGATGGCGACGCGACACAACAGGAAGTTTCCAGTGTTCTGCTCTCGGTGGAGAGACTCTCTGACTCTAGCTATCGATGCCATGTCCATTCCTTGGACCTTCCCTCTGGCCTACATCTTTCATCCCCTTCCAATGTTGATAAGGGTGTTACAGAAACTAAAGAGAGACCGTTGCCCGGTCATCCTGATTGCTCCGGATTGGCCTCGTCAGTCTTGGTATCTTCTGTCACTATCTGTGGGAGAGCCCTTTCTGCTCCCATCCCGTCCGGATCTTCTGCAAGGTTACCTGTGGAAGGAAGATGTTCATCGGCTCAATTTGACAGCCTGGAGGTTGAATCCTTGATTTTAAGGAAGAAAGGTTTTTCTTCTGCTGTGGTGACTACTATGCTTAGTGCCCGTAAGCCTGTTTCTTCCAAGATCTATCACCATGTCTGGTTGACCTTTGTGTCTTGGTGTGCTGACAGGGATCTGTCCCTTGATTTTGATCTACCTACTGTCCTGGCACGGTGTGGATAAGGGACTCAGTTTGAGGTTCTCTTAAGGTTCAGACTTATTCTCTTTCTGTCTTCTTTCAAAAGTGCTATCCTTCCTGATGTCAAGGTTTTATTCCATGGTGTTGGTAATGTATGTCCTGCCTTCCGGATGTCCCGCTCCTCATTGCAATCTTAATTTGGTTTTGGGCATTCTTCAACGTCCTCCCTTTGAGTCTTTGGCTACTATTCTTCTACATCTCTTGACGTGGAAAATGGCCTTTCTCCTGGCGATTGTGTCTGTTCACCGTGTGGTGGAGTTGCAAGCTCTTTCCTTTAAACCACCATATCTGGTGTTTCACAAGGATAAGGTGGTGCTTCGCACCTCCAAGGAGTTTTTACCTAAGGTGGTCTCTGAGTTTCACATCAGTCAGGAGATTGTGGTGCTCTCTTTCTGCCCTAACCCCTCCTCTGACAAGGAGAGAGATCTCCACTTGTATGTGGTGCGTTGTCTCAAGTTTTATGTCCATCGCACTGAATCTGTCAGGAAATCTGACGCTCTGTTCGTCATTCCTGAGGGTCCTAGGGCTGGAAGACCGGCGTCCAAAGTGACTATTGCGTCATGGGTCAAGTCTATTATTCGTAGGGCCTACGAGTTGAGGAATAAGCATGTTCCCTTTCAGGTCACGGCTCATTCAACCAGGTCTGTTGGGGTCTCTTGGGCCTATAAGAATCAGGCTTCTGCTGATCAGCTGTGCATGGCGGCCACTTGGTCCTCTGTGTGGATGTGCTGGCTTCGGCTGATGCCAGCTTTGGTAGGAAGGTCCTGGAGGCAGTCTTGCCTGTCTAGGATCTTCTTCTCAGGTTCTTAGTGCTTCCTTTGCTGTTGAGCCCTGTTGGCTCTAGTTCAGTGTGCTGTGTAACAGTTCCTGGGGTGGTTTTCCCCTGTTCAGTGTCCGGTGACACTTTAGTTTTGTTGGGCTTCTTTGACCAGTTGGTTCATAGAGGTTCTGGTGACTTTGGTGGCCTTGCGCCTGGTCCTTGCCGCCTTCCCGCCTCTGGGGAACTCAATGGTTGGACATCCCAGGGTTAGCAGTAACCTGTATTAGACAACAGAGAAGAGGATTTTAGTCTTACCTATTAAATCCTTTTCTCTCTGTCCATACAAGTTACTGGTCTCCCACCCTGTCAAGGGACCATGCTTGGCTCTCCTGTGGCAGTATGTGGGAGTCCTTCGGGACATGCTCACAGGAGTAGTCTTCTCTTCTAATATCTAGTCAACATTTACGGTCTCAAATCATTCTGGAGCTGGTTGGCTAAGCTGCAGCCTAGGTGGGAAGGGAGGTTCCACCCCCTGCATACATTTAGAGAAATGTTCCTGCCTACTTAAAGGGGTGGATCGCCTCCCAGAGTTACCAGTGAGCTGTATGGACTAAGAGAAAAGGATTTAACAGGTAAGACTAAAATCCTCTTTTCTCCTGATGATTGTGTCAATTTGCTGTATTGTGGAGTTACATGCTTTGTCCTGTAGATCACCCTATTTGGTGTTTCTCAAGGACAAGGCGGTGCTTCACACTTCTAAGGAGTTTCTGTCAAAGGTGGTCTGAGTTCCATATCAGTCAGGAGATTGTGGTGCCCTCTTTCTTCCCTGACCCCACCTCTGAGGAGGAGAGGGATCTCCACTTGTTAGACGTGGTGCATTGTCTCAAGTTTGATGTACATCGCACTGAGTCTGTCAGGCTATCAGACGCGTTGTTCGTCATTCCTGAGGGTCCTAGGGCAGGAAGACCTGCATCCAGGGTGTGACTATTGCTTCTTCGATCAAGTCCACTATTCGTAAGGCTTATGAGCTAAGGAAGAAGCCTGTCCCTTTCAGGGTCACGGCTCATTCTACAAGATCTGTTGGGGCCTCTTGGGCTTACAAGAATCGGGCCTCCGCTGATCAGTTATGCAAGGCGGCCACTTGGTCGTCTGTGCACACCTTTTCGAAGCGCTACCGTGTGGATGTGTAAGCATCGGCTGATGCCAGCTTTGGGAGGAATATCCTGGAGGCCGTATTGCCTGTCTAGGATTTTCCTTGGTGCTTCCTTCACTTTTGAGCCCTGTTGGTTCAGTGTGCGGTGTAATGTTATTGGAGTGCCGTTACCCCTTTTTAGTGTCTGTTGACACTTCAGTTGTTGGGCTGTCTCTGATCTGATGGTTCATATCTGTTCTGGTGACTTTGGGGGCCTTGGCCTGGTCCTTGCTTTCTTCCCACCTCTGGGAAACTTAATGGTTGGACATCCCAGAGTTACCGGTAACCTGTATTGGACAAGAGAGAAAAGAAGATTTTAGTCGTACCTGTTAAATCCTTTTCTTTTAGTCCATACAGGTTACTGGTCTCCCACCCCATCAAAGGACCATGCTTGGCTCCCCTGTGGAAGACCATGGGGGTCTTTCAGGGTCATGCTCACTGGAGTCTTCTTCCCTTCTTCTATGTAGTCAATAGTTGGTGTCTCAAATCTTTCTGGAGCTGGTTGGCTAGCTGCAGCCAAGGAGGGAAGGGAAGCTCCACCCCCTGCATACACTTTGAAAATTGTTCCTGTGGATCGCCCCCCAGAGTTACCAGTAACCTGTATGGACTAATAGAAAAGTATTTAACAGGTAAGACTAAAATCCTCTTTTCTTTGAGTCCATATGGAATACAGGTCTCCCGCACAGAGAAAGGGACCTTGCTTGGTCTCAACTGTCTGGTCATAGTCCTTCTTTGGGTCTTTTTATCACAGGGCCTTACTTCTTTTTCTCTTGCTGTCCTATCCAGTGAGCTTTTCTCATATCAAAACTTGAAGGAGGTGGCTGGGTTAGTCTGTAGAAGGGGAAGGAAGGCTTCTCCCTCAAGACCTTGTGATTTGAGATGATCCACCTTCCAAGAAAGATAGATCACCTTGCATAGTACCTGTATTCCATATGGACTGAGAGAAGAATTTTAAAAAGGGAAGACTAAAATCCTATAATTAGCTTAACTTGTGAAATTTAGTGAATGCGCTCCCTGGGACAGCTGGGAGGGAGGTGGGAGGAGAATTAAATAGCACTGGGAAGTCCTGAAAAGTTGTACCGAAGATTCAGCATGCTACGTAATGCGAAAGTGCATAGATTAAAGATTAAACCTCTTAAAGTATGTAAATGCTTTAAAAAAAAAAAAAAAAAAGTTTAAAGGCATAGTAATGTTTCACAAAAAACAGCAGCTCTAATTAATCTTCAAAGTATTTGAGCCATAGAGACTGTTATTTCAGTACTGTCAGAGTTGTAGTTCAAGAGTAAGTGATAAATTATCCTCCTTACCTAGTGTAACACTGCTCCCCTCAGATGTGGAATCTGGTTGTTTGAACAGACAAATAACAGCAAGGGACAATTTTCTTACTGTGAGAAAAATGAAAACCCTGCCCCCATTGACAGGTTTTTCAGCTTTTTCCCCTATCTTGAAAAGTATCCCTCTCTGCAATCTACCTGGGCACCTCCCTGCTGCTCTGAGCTGAGTAGTGTTATATCCGTAAGAGGGTCAGGAGGGGGATACTTTTATCATTCAGTTACTCTTAAAGGGATAGTAATACTTCGTTTTAACTTTATTTTATTTTGTAGGCATTAAAAAAACATGAAGAATGATATAAGTCTTATCTCTCAAACCTTTATGGTTTATGAGATATTCACAAGCAAAGTTCCCCTCCCGCCCCTTTTACCTAGTGTAAGACATCTCTTCTCAGATGTGGATCAGGTTGTATGACAGTACAGATAACAGAAGGGGACAATTTTCTTTGTATGAAAACAATGAAAGCCCTTCCCCCCTTGACAAGTTTTTCAGCTTTTTCCTTTATCTTAATTGAAGATTGTCCCTCTCTGCAGTCTACCTGGGTACCTCCCTTCTGCACTGGCTGAACAGGGGGGGGATACTTTGTTTGTGAATATCTCTTAAACCATAAAGGTTTCAGAGATAAGAGTTATATTATTCTTCATGTTTTTTTAATGCCTACAAAATAAAATAAAGTTAAAATGAAGTATTACTATCCCTTTAAACTACAACTGACAGAATTGAAATAACACTCTCCAAGGCCCAAATACTATGATGATTAATTAGATCTGCTTTTATTATGAAACATTACTATCCCTTTAATAACTAAACATATGGTAAAAAAAAATTAAGAGGTGATTGTTCCCCTTTAAACTGTCTTCAGAAACCTCACCTTGTTAGTTGAGTTGGCTATTCCTCACCCAGTTTTATTCCTCTTGTACAGTTTTCTTTTTCAGTTAATTATTGTATTTCAACCCACATATTAAATTGACTAGTTGAACAGCCCGTTACACGGGCCACAGTGCCACTGCCACCCAGTCGCGGGGCAGTCAAGCGCAGTAGAGACTGCCTGCGCCACAGCTGATACAGAGCTGGACGCTCCTTCGTAGCGCCCAGCTCTGTATCAGCCGCGGCACGGGCAGTCTCTACTGCGCATGACTGCAGCACGCACAGCAGTGTCTACTGAGCATGTCGCGGCGTTACACACGATTTAGCGAATTATTATATAGGATGATCATTTACATCACCTCTGACGTTAGGCGATCACCGAATAGGTCTCCTGCTTTTTACTATATTTTTAACAGGTTAAAGATCCACTTGTGTGAGTGTCCAGTATGTGAGGCGCCTCTGACCGTCTGAATTTTTGGTCAGAGGAATTACTAGAAGTTTTTCCTGCATTAGAAATTAAGATAATACTATATTTTAATATTCAAATACCCTTTTGCAGGAAATGTGATTCCCATATTGGGACGTTAATTCTGAACATTGTGTATCCATAACTTTTGAACACTGTGCTTATTGTGGGCTTACACTGTTAATCTCATGTTCTATGTGGATGCACTAGTGAGTAGATCAATTTTGATTGTGATAATGGAGGCATTTATACATGAATCAATGTGGATAGGCCTTTAGCTGCTGATGCTCTAGTGCCAGTACTCCTCAAAAAAATATTTATCTTTCGTCCAATATGGAATACAGGTGCCATGGGAGGTGATCTCCCTACTTTGGAAGGCGTAACTTTTCAGAAGACAAGGTCTTGAAGGTGGAGCCTTCCCCTTCTTTCATCAGGGTAGCCCTGTCCCCACCCATCCAGTTTTTATATGTTCCTTATAGAGTGAAGAGGCTGGAACATTGCTGCTTAGTTTGTAGCTTATTTTTTAATTTTTTTTTTACTAGTAGAAGAGCCAGTGTACACGGGCCACAGTGCCAGCCGGTTGCGGGGCAGTCATGCATAGTAGAGACTGCCCGCACAGCGGCTGATACTTTGTAGAGCCCCGCTCAGTATCAGCCTCGTCGTGGGCAGTCTCTACTGTGCATGACTGCAGCACGAGCAGCAGCAGTCTGTACTGCGCATGACTGCGTTGTTACAAACTATTTAGCAAATTATTATATAGGATTAGATTAGATTTGGCGCTGTTGCAGTTGATTCGCTTTTGAAAAGTCTCATGTATAATAGCTTGCAGCTTCACCCACATTCATCATGTCGCCATAGTTAAACAGGCGACCTGAGAATCTCGGCATGCTAAACAGCAAGATTCTCATGTCGCCTCATGAAAGGTCGCACTGTTATGTATGACTAATATAGCATCTGTACGAGAAATAGGTATGTCTTAGGACAATTTAACAGGAGCTTGACCGCCAGGACCCAACAACTTGAAGGAGCAGGCAATCGTAACTATTATCAGTGCTTCTCAGGTCTGGGCATCAGAAACAGTCATCTGCAGAAAGACTTAGGGTAAGCCTCAATAGAACACCTACCAGTGTTAATCTTCACAATTATCATTAGCGGCTGGACAGTGCATACTAATATCCCCATAAAATGACTTTAATATGACATGCTGGGGGATGGGGGGTGGTTGTTTAGCACTCCAATTCCAGCTCTTGACCCAAATGATCCACTGAAGGAAGCCTCTCAGGTATGCCCCTCAGATGCGGCAGTGCAGGCAGTGGATGGAGGCGACGTTTTACTCTGCGCAAAAAGAATCTCGTCCTTTCAATCTGGGTGAGATTCTGTTGTGCCACTTTTGAATCTGGCGACCTGGTTCTATTGTCTTCATGTCGCACGCTCTTATGTGTGCAAAATTTCAAAAGGATACAATTACAATTACCCCATTTGGTGGGTTATCATTCCTGGCTTCCCCTGGAGGACTGAGCAGTGTACAGGTGCTGTTGTGGAGCCTAGCAGTCTTGTGGAGAGAATCTTGCAGCTCTCCTAACAGGGTCTCTCTGAGGCTCTGTCTTCACAATGGTAACCTGGAGACCTTTGAAGATTGAGTAACCCTTTGAGTGCCATGGTCCACTTGTCCCAATTGGTCCCCTTTCCCCATGGGTTGTTTAGGAGCCTTGAACTCCTACACTCACTATGGGTATTTTATTAGTTTTTCCCTAAGTTATGGAGCATGGATGGCTGCTGTAATGTGGTTAACCCCTTCCCTGCTGGTTTCCCTGGGCTTGGGGCTATTAGCTGGGTTTTCCCTTCAGAGTTATGACTTTTTATTACCACCCACATGTCCCCTTGGGTCTTTGGGTGTTTTTAACTACTTTTTAAAATTTTTGGTTTTTGGTTGTATGACACCTTTAAGGAGCCCTTCCTGGCACAGCCACTCTTGCTCCATTGACTTCTATGGGACAAGCTTCTCTGGGACATATCTCTGCAACCGTTTGTCATATGGAGTTCAGAGAGGGCTCATTCTTCTTGTCTTCTCATGCCCTGGTGTGATGGATACCTGTACTCAGACTGAATAGCTCTGCCAAAACTGTGCTTCCTTAACCCAGGACAGCCCAGGACAACACTCGGGAACTCCTCCAGCCAGGAACCGGGATCATAGCTCCATTCACCCAGTCACTTAGGCAGGACTCAGTGTAGGGTGAACAGACACTGGATACAGCAAGCAGCCCCAAGCATGTTTAGAATGAGAACTCTTAATTGCATGACACACAAGGTTTTTATACACACATAATTGCATTATAAACACATCTTGGAATGCAGTAGGATACACCCCACTGCAAACCACATATGGAGAGACAATAGGACCAGTGGTGGAGGGGCACATAATACAGAGAGGCACAATGGGAACAATACGCAAGTTATACAGTGGGAGTAAACATACAATATGATGGAACAATGGGTATGTGGCGACAGTGTACAATGGGGCCACACATGAGTGAATTAACTAGTCAATGGGACAAAGGAATAGGGATGGGTACAAGTGTCACAGAGGGGCCAGAATACACAAAACAGGATAATGTACTTTGTGCTGAAGCATCTTTTACACCTTCCAAAGTAGTTAGTCTTTTGGTATGTCTGGTAACCTTTAGCCTCACAAGGCTGGGGAAAAGGGCTCACTGGGGAAATGAAATGACCAGAGGAAAAGGGGACAATCACTCGCCTTTGGCAGGAGTAGGGACTATGTTTTGGGGGGTAGCTATACCCTGTTCCAGGGACAGGTCCATGGTCTGTGGTCAGGAGGCTGGCCCTCAGCCCTCTCCAGGAGCCCCAGTGGTGGAGGGTTCTGTCACACCTGGTATCCAGTTGACATCTCCAGTGTCTTTGGGGCCCCCATGATTGCAGGTGTAGGCATTGCTAGCTAACAGTAATATTGAAGACTACATTTCCCAGAATTCCTGTTTCACTGCCTTTCTTCCGAATGGCTCCTCCTTATACAGACGCCATCTTACTACTCTCTTGCTTATCCTATGCGGTGAATGCCTCCTCTTCTCCGGTTAAACCTTTTCCTTCCAGGAAAGTACCTTCTGGGCTTTTTAGGGTGAATTATTATTCCGGGATACAGTATTTGGTATTTTATACTGTTTGACACTACTGTTAGGATGTCGGATCCACAAGGACATGGGGCTAGATTTAAGGCTAAGGACTCAGGGGTGTCTGACCCCTCCTTACTGTTCAGCATGCCAAGTGGGGCTCCCTAGAGAGTATTCTGGATCTTTGTGCCCCTCATGTGCTGTGGCGCCTACTACCCCACCAAGGCCTTCTAGCCTTGAACAAAAGCCAGTCTGGGTGAAAGACTTGAAGTCCACTATGACACAATTTCCCCTCTCTCTGCAAGGGGGTCTTCATTCATGGAAACCCTACCAGATTTGGGGCCCCTAAGGCCCCAGTTTTACCTGCGCTCATGGACTCCTTTGAGGATGACTCTTTTGAGGATGACAGAGGAGAGGGATATGAAGAAGTGGATTCTTCCTATTCCTTTGGGTGCTCCCTTTGAAGCTGACCCTGCTCCCTCTGAGGGTCCCTTTTCTAATGTATTTCAGAGACTTAAAAAGTCTTCTACTGTCTTTCCACCTAATGCCTCTCTGGATCAAATGCTTTTGGATGAATGGAAGATGCCTGATAAGAGGCAGCTTTGGTGCAGTGGGCTTCTCCCCCTACTGTTGATCTCCTATATCCAGGCTCCGTACATCTACCGCTCTGCCTTTGGCTGATGCTGCGGGTCTTATGGATGTGACTGATAGGAAACTTGACACTATGCTCCAGTCCAACTTTGCCACCATTGGGGCTACATTGATGCCTGTTTTTTCCTGTGCCTGGGTTACCAGAGCGATTTGCTGTTTGGGAAGAGCAACTTATGGACTCTTTCCTTGATGTGCACCCCTAAGGAGGACCTTTTGGCCATTATGGCCAACATGTAAGAGGGTCAAAGTATGCAAACAAACTGATGCTCTCTTTGAAGCTGTCAGGAACAATACTGCCTTTTTCCACTATTGTGCGAAGCACTCTGTGGCTTAAGATCTGGTCTGCGGATCTTTCTTACAAGAAGACACTTTTATCCCTTCAGGGCAAATCTTTTTGGTCCTGAGCTCAAACAGATCATCAGTGATGCTTCTGGGGGCAAAATCACAGTGTTACCTCAGATATCCAAAAGCCCTACCTGTTTTGTTATGGGGTTTTTTTCTCCTCCCCCCCCCCCCCCCCCACCCCACCCCAGCTAAACTGAGGCTTGCAGGCTGCAAGAATTAGAGGCCTTCACCCATCACCATACCTGGGAACTTTTCAAGCAGGGCTACCCGGAGGGTAACCCTGTCAGTGCCGAAAATGACGCGATTCGTGTCATAAAAGGGGCGGGGCTTAGTCGTGGGGGGGCAAACCCCCCCTGTAAAATGAAGGTAAGAGGGCGGGGAGTGGGAGGAACCGGGCAGGATGGAGCACAAGTGGGCAGAGTTTCTACTTAAACTCTGCCCACCCGGTGATTCACACATAGCCCCGGAGACCCGGTAATTCAGTTTGAAATCCGGAGTCTCTGGGGCAAAACCAGAGAGTTCCCAGGTATGCCCATCACGCCCCATCCCCCCAACCCCCATGACCAAGCAGCAGTGGAAATCTAAATGAGCCACTGCCAAGCCAAAAATCTGGCAATTCTGCTTGACTCTCAGAATGCTGGTCCTCAGGCCCCTGTTGTCAGAAATCTGCACCATTTCCATAGCGCGTGGGCAGAGTCTGTTACGGACCAGTGAGTTTTGGGGGAGATTTTGTAAGGGTACAAAATAGGCTTCAAGTAGTTTCCTCCTTTCAGGTTCTTTCAGTCCAGGGCTTCCCAGGGACAGGATAAGTTGAGTCTATTTGTAGATGCAGTTCAGTTTCTTCTGTACAAGGGAGTTCTTGTTCCAGTTCCACATCAAGAGAGGTTCAGGTTTTTATTCAAACCTGTTTGTGGTATCCAAGAAGGACAAGGACGATGCATACGCCCTATTTCAGATCTCAACAACCTCCAGTTCTTATGTCGTGAATGCTCACTTCAAGATGGAGTCCTTGCACTCTGTCATCCCAGCTGTGTGCCCAAGAGAATTCCTGGCGTCTCTGATCCTGCAGGACACAAACTTGAAGATCCCTATCCACATGGACAGTCAGCGGTATCTCCATTTTTACATTTGGTTCAGTGCACTACCAGTTCAGCTCTCTGCCATTTGGGCTGACCTCTACTTCTCAGGTGTTTTCCAAAGCTCTGGAGGCCTTGATGGCCTTTATTCACAACCAAGGGCTTCAGATGACTCCTTACATGGACGACCTGAAGGCTCCATCGCGGTGAACATGTCCATGTCTTCCACAGTTCCTTCGCAGGAATTTGTTTTCCTTGGGGCTCAGGTTCAACACCCGTCTGGGGAAGGTCTTGCTGACAGAGGACACCATTCTGCAGGTTATGTGACGGGTGTCCCAAGCTCTGGAATGGTCCTCTTTCCAGGTCATGAAGTTAATTAAACTTGTGGGCTGCATGGTGTCCACTGCAGAAGTGGTGCCTTAGTCTATGGCCTACACCAGGCAACGCCTGAGACTCGTCATCAGGTCCTGGCATGGAAATCCAGAACTCCTTGATTGTCAGATCTCCCTAACTCTGGAAGTCAGACAGGATCTGCAGTGGAGGTTGCACAGGAACAGCCTCGAACAAGTGAAACTGTTTGTGATTCTGAAGTGGACGTTTGTCACTACAGATGTCAGCCTCATGGACCTGGGTGCGATTGTGAGTCATCTGGGGATCCAGGGCAGATGGACTGTGGAGGAGTACTTTTATGTTCTGGAGCTCAGGGCGATCGGCTCATTCTGGTCTACTGGTCCCTTCATCACCAGGGCTGTGGCTTATAGCAACAAGTAAGGGGGCGCTTGAAGCGCTTACACTTGGTCAGAGGATAAGTATATCTTGGGTTGAGCAGAAGCTTACGTTCTGGCCATCTCTGCAGTTAACATTCCAGGGGTAGAAATTGTCCTGGCAAGAGGACAGTGGACCCAGGAGCGTAGGAACTCAATCCAGAAATTATACCGGATTGTGCAAAAGTGGGGTCTTCAGCAGATGTTTCTTGTGGCCATCAGGTAGAACAGGTAGGTTTTGGTGTTTTGCTCCCATTGGAGGAACCCTCTGGCCGTTACCACAGATGCAATGGCGATTCTTTGATGCTTTCAGTTGCTTAACTCTTTCCTTCAATTTCTCTTTAATTCCATGGTGCTCAGGAAGATACGGATGGACAGTCCGACTGCCATTATGGTTGCTCCATACTGGGCCAAGAGCGTTGTTCATGGAGCTGGTATGTCTCTCCATTCAGGATCTGTTTCCACTGCCACTCAAACCAGACCTCCTCGTTCATGAGTACCTCTGGAAGGAGGACGTGGAGAGGTTGGTTTTGACGGCATGGCTCTTGAAGTCTCCATTTTGAGGATGATTTGGTCTTTCATTTTTGGTGCTTAGACAGGGATCTGTCTTCACAGGGGTTTGACCTTCAGGTGGTCCTGTCCTTTCTTCAGGATGGTGTGAACAAAGGACACAGTCTGTTCCATGAAGGTCCAGACTTTTGCTCTGTGTTTTTCCGGAGACTTATTGCTATCTTGTCAGATGTCAAGGTGTTCTTTCAGGGGGTTCCCCCATGCTTTCCCTGCCCATTAGTTTCCCACTCCTCCGTGGGACCTTAATCTGGTTCTGGGAGTCATGCAACGGCCTCCCTTTGTCACTTGCTACCATTCCTTTACGTCTTTTGATGTGGAAGATGGGCTTTCTTTTGGCTATGGCCTTGTCCTGTAGGGGGCCTTTCCTGGTGTTTCACAAGGACGAGGCTGTTCTAATCTAATCTCTCAGGAATTCTTTCCTAAGGTGGTTTCTGAGTATCGCATCAGTCAGGAGATTGTTGTGCCTTCCATTTGTCCTGGCCCTAAATCTGACAAGGAAGTGGAATCTCCACTTGTTTTTTGTGCTCTCTCAAGTCTTATGTGCACTGTACCGGAGTCTTTACGTGAGACTGATGCCTTATTTGTTATTCCTGAAGGTCCTTGGGCAGGGCAGGCTGTTTCCAAGGTCACAATTGCATCTTGGATTAAGTACACCATTTGCAAGGCATACGCACATGTTCCCATTCGTGTTTCAGCACATTCCACCAGGTCTGTTGGGGACTCCTGGGCCTACAAGAATCATGGCTTTGCTGAACAGCTGTGCAAGGTTGTGATTAGGTCCTCCATGCATACCTTTGGCAAACACGGTAGTGTTGATGTTCTGGCTTTGGCTGAAGACCGTTTTGGCAAGAAAGTCCTTCAGGCAGTGCTGTCTGTGTAAGGGGAGCCTTACTGTTCTTTAACTGTTTGAGCCCACTTAGATTTTGTTCTTTTGTGCTGTGCTTACTGTTATTCATTGTCTGACATTGTTAAGTTTGGGCTGTTCCTAGTTCTGGATAGTCCTAGGGAACTCTGTTATCATGGGGACCATCGCTATGTTCTTTCTATTACTTCCCACTGATTGGAGCCTACTGTTGGTATATCCCATGGTGCCTGTATTCCATATTGGACGAAAGAGAAAATAGGATTTTAGCCTTGCCTTGTTAAAACCTTTTCTCTTAGTACATATGGAATACAGGTCTCCCACCTGGAGAAAGGATCCCTCACTTGGTCTCGCTTGCCTGGACATGGGAGTCCTTCTTGGGTCTCTTGCTCACAGGAAAAAAGGAAAGAAGATTGCAAAAAAATCTGACAATGACCACTTTATATAAAATGGACTGCTGCGTTAGATTGCATCTACACTGTATATTCTTGTAAGGGTGCCTTTAGGTAATAGCACTTGTTATCCTCAAACTCTGTGAGTAAACGATCTGTCGTTTTGATCTGTGGTCATGCCTGAAAGATAAGAGACAGTCCCTCTAAGTGTAAACAGTATGGTAAAGATCATTCCCTGAAGTGAGCAGTCGTCTTGCGAACTATGGAATCGCTGGTATGGGTAAGAGATGGGACTCAAATTATTAATCCGATTTTCGCAGGTCACAAAATCAAATATCATGCAAAAGAGAAAAAAAGAGTCCTGGCACTGGGATGTAACCAGTTAATTCTCAAAGTGACCCTTTCAAAATCCCAAATTACTTCAACAGACTATGATGAGTTGCTAATACTTAACTTTTAATAAAAATTACCATAAAAAGCTTTGTAAATAGTTGTTAACCTTTTATTTATCCGGGTGAGCAATAAATCAACAGGTCCACCAGTGGGTTAATCTTGTCCAGCGTAAACAAGCAGAGAAGACTGCTATCATTTAATTGATATGGTCAATATCTGGTATACAGATTTACAATCATAAATAGCAATAATATCGAATTAATCATTAATGTTATTCCGAACCATGTTGTATGGATACAACGGTGGCTTAAACTGCCTTACACACAGACACACAGACACACACACAGACACACACACAGACACACACACAGACACACACACAGACACACACACAGACACACACACAGACACACACACAGACACACACACAGACACACACACAGACACACACACAGACACACACACAGACACACACACAGACACACACACAGACACACACACAGACACACACAAAATCAACCCTCCCATAAAGGTTTGAGAGATTTCACTGGGGGCAATTAATTTCTTTTTTTTTAGTACTGCAATATTGGGATTAGTAATTTTTAAGTATTACTGTCCCTTTAAAGGGACTCTCTTATCTTGCACCCCAAGGATATTTGCCTCTGTTATCTGGCAGTAGATCGCACAGAATAGGAAGCCAGTCCTGATATATGACCGCAGATCAACACGAAGGATAGTTTACTCCAAAATTTTGAGGACAACGCTGCTATATAAAGGCACACTTGTGAGAATCTTCAGCGTAAGTACCATCTAACTCGGCAGGCCATTTTAATATATCAAGTGGTTGTTCTCAGATTTTGTTGAGCTCTTCTTTTTTTTTTTTTTTTTTTTTTTTTTTTTTGTATTAGAACCTGGGCAAGTGCTGCTGAAGCCATAGAGGATAGACCCCTGGAAATAAACTTTACATTTTTTTTTTTACTTTTTATTACATTTTAAGATATTTGGTTCGGCGTGCTGTGTGTCCTGTTTTTTCTTTTTACTCATGCTAGCAACCTAACTTTTTTTTTTCCGCTGTCCTATTTAGTGAGTTTCTCATATCAGATGACAGTTGGTACCTTGTTAGCCGTAGAAATACAGGAGGCAAATCTAGTAAAGTTGATACCTTTATTGGCTAACTAAGCAGATTTAGGCTGCAACATTCAGACCTTAGTTCTCTTCCTCAGGCATGTTGTTCAGATAAATACCTCATCATGTGTGCAAAATGCCCAACAGCTCATTATGTTGGTGAAACTGGACAGCCATTACATGAAAAGGTTTAATTCACACAGATCCAGAGTTAACAACAAAAAGACAGACACCAGTGGGAGTAAAATTTTGCCAAAATGGACAGTGTCAGGGACGTTAAATTGGCTGTATTGATGGGACTTTTTCACGCTCAGAGAGGCAGAAAATTATGGGAGGTTAAATTAATGTTGCAGTTTAATGCTTTAAATAATGATCTGAACAGAGACGGAGAATTCCTGTCACATTATCACATCATGGATTAACCTTTACAACAGTCCCGCAGGGATCGTAAATACTTTTGACTCCTCAGAGGAAGACTGCAATTAACGTCACACTCCTCTAAAATTGACTGACCAGTAGAAATAAGCAAGCACTAACAATGTCCCTTAAAGCGGTGGATTATTGAGGTATCTGGAGGAAGATGAGGCTTACCGGATGACTCCTACAGCACAGTCTATCCGGCGTTGGGTTCCTGTCACATGGTGACTCGGATTGTGTAAACCAGAAGTTAGTAGTACATCGTCTGCAACCAGAAGCAGAAAGACGCGTACGTTCCACTGCTGGAACATATGCTGAGGAATATCATTCAAAAGGTGGCAGGACTCAGCAAAAAGATGGTCAGTTTCTTTCCTTATATTTTTTCTGAGAATTGCTTACTTCAAATGGCTCAGAAGATTAATGTCAACGATAAAGACAAAGGCAATATGGGTTCTGGTATGGAGGACAAGGATATCTAAAAATGTCAAAATGTCAAACCTGTGCTCAATGTGTTTAAAACAAGCAGCAGGTCAGGATATGATTTTTCACTTACAGGGCTTTTTAACATGGTTGAAGGAATCCATGCAACAGACATTTACTGCCATGCATGATTCTGGACCATCTAAAAAAAGACAGCAACATGACCCTGATGAGGAACCCTCAGAGCCGAGAATCAGGATTGTTTTTAGCATTCAGGATTTAGAATCCCTATATTCTTCAGAGGAGGAGGAGGATGAAGTAGTGGAGGAATCGGGAGCTTTTAATGTGGATAAAATTGTACCACTATTACAAAATATGAGAGACTCTAGGGCTTACTGAAACTCAGAATCAACTGGATGTCATGGATTCTGACTTTTTAGGTAATAAAAAGACAGTACCTGAATTTCCTATTTACAGTCCCATCCATGAGTTAATAAAGACAGCTGAACAAAGTGGATAGACTATTTACATTGTCAGGTTTTTAAAGATGTGCCCCTTTGATGATACAGAAGTCCAATCATGGGTTATGCCGCCTAAAGTAGATAAAGCCATTTCATAATTTGCAAAGAGGACCTACTATGGGGGATTGTTCCTCACTGAAGGACCAGTGGAGAGAAATGTAGATAAGGTTTTAAAGGAACCGTTTGCTTTGTTAGGCCAGAATTTAAAAGTAGCTACCACTATTGCCTGTATGACCAGAGAAATGAGAATTTGGCTGTCTAATTTAGAAGAGAAAATTGATCAGTTTCTAGGTCTTAACTTTTGAAGGAGGTGGCAGTTAAGGAAGCAACTAATTTTTCTTCTGATTCGACTCTTGATCTGGTTAGGTTATTGGCTAAATCTTCTGCTCTTTCTGTAGTGGCTAGATGCTCCTTGTGGTTTAGGTCTTGGGGGGGCAGACTCATCTTCTAAAGCAAAGTTAGTTTCCTTTTCCTTTATGGGTGTCTTTATTTGGTTCCCCATTAGAATAGTTGGTTAAAAAGGTTTCAGGTGGGAAAAGTTCCTTTCTTCCGCAAGATAAATAGATCCCCCCCAGAGCTCCTTAAGGAATCAGGGATTTCTTTCACAAAGTGCGTCATTTTGTGAAGCAAGGAGATATCGGCCTCACGGGTCATTGCAACAAACTAGATTGAGCTCAGGTCAGCTGCAGAGAGGTTTCAGAAGAGATTTCCCAAGGAAATCCCAGAGCATAAGAGTTCCAATGAAGGTCAGCAGATCCCTCCTTTCGTGTCAGTGGGGGGCAGACTGACTCTGTTTGCGTGCATATGGACAATCCCATATTGTTCAGACAGGTGGGTATAGCAAACTATATAGAAGGGATATCTGCTAGAATTTGTTTCTGCCCCAAAGGGAATTTTTTCAGGTAGTCCAGGATTCCATATTACTATTAGAAAGAAATTAGCAATTCCTATGGGATAGTCCTAATACAGGCTATTTAGTTGCCCCTAAATTGCCCACCATTGCCACAGAGACCAGTTCAACATCTTGTATGCTGTGGATCATAAAATAAATAAACTTTATTAGTTTTATCATTTAAAAGAAACTAACCCCTTTTAAAAACAAACTCCAGGAATTGATATATATACACCTGGAATATAATGGAACTCTTAAGGGTATGTATGGTGTCTTGATGTGTGTATGGTCTAGGATCGCTCTGTCTTGTCAGCTTGCTATTATTCACGGGGTCTTAATTTCCCTTATTAATCATATTCTTTTTCTTAACTTCTTATATAGTATGTAGTACAAACGTATGGAAGCTGATCAGCCCTTGCCTTCTCATAAGTGCTTTGCTGTTACAACAGTTTTTTAATTCATATAGGATTAGTACTAAGCTGCTTTGAGCTATTTTCTTTCTTTTAACTTTTTATTGCTCTTAAACTTCCTTAGTCTTTCCTAGTTTCAGTTGGCTAGGAGCTCTCTATTTATGCTTCCTTTATTGGCGATCTATCACTATTTCTGTTGTGAATCGCTCTTTGTCACGGAAGCTGGTCAGCCCTCTGCCTTTACCATGTTTCCTTCTGTTTGTTACAAACGAAACTCAATCTCTCTTGTTATTGTAACAACCTCAGGCTACGAGCTATCTCTAGAATGCCTCCTTTGTATATACGCTTGTTACTATGTTTTCTCTTAGTTCATGCTGGAATCTTTCCCTGTTCACATTTCCATACTAGCTTTCTATCTCTTGCGGAGTTACCGCTAACTGAGCTAGCTCACTGATAGTTTGTGCTGACTGGCTAATCCTCTCGGTGAACACCGTTAACTAGACTCTTACTTTCAGTTCTCACTTTTGTTTTTCGACATCCATACATTGTCACACACTGCACCAAACCATCTGGTGCAGACCCCTATGGCTCTGCCCAACGCGTTTTGCTGAACAGGCAGCTTCGTGGAGGAGCCAACTAGAAAAGAGGCCTTGCTTGACCTAGTGCTCTCAAACAATTCTGACATTGATAAACAATGTGCAGGTAAGGGAACATCTGGGCAGCAGTGACCACAATATTGTATCCTTTGAAGTTTTATGAGAAACCCAATAGCAAGGGTTTAACCAAAACATTCAACTTCAAAAAGGCTAATTTTACAAAGTTAAAAGAAGCATTAAAGGATATCCAGTGGGATGTAATTTTCAAAGATAAAAATGCACAAGAATCATGGAATGTATTTAAAATGCTCTTGGGCAAATATACACGTCAATATATACCATTGGGGAATAAGCGCAAGAGAAGTAAAGCGAAACCAGTGTGGCTTAATAATGTGGTTAGCAGGGAAATGAGAAATAAAAAGCAGGCTTTTAAGGTGTTTAAGTCAAATGGGTCAGATGCATCATTTAAAAAAATATAAAGAATGTAATAAAATCTGCAAACAAGCAATTAAGCTAGCTAAAATAGAAAATGAGAGAAACATTGCAAATGAGAGCAAGAAAAACCCTAAACAATTCTACAAGTGTATTAATAACAAAAAAGTTAAGGTTGATATTGACCCTCTTAGAACTGAGACAGGTGAATTGATTAGTGAGGATAAAGCTATGGCTGATACCCTAAATACGTTCTTTGCTTCAGTATATACAAAAAAAGCAGCAATGACAAGCTATGGGCAAACAGACAAAACCACGGAATTTCCTCCAGCGTTTACATGGCTTACTGAGGACAAGGTCCTAAAGAGACTGGAAAGAGTTATAGAGAATAAAGCGCCTGGACCGGACAGTATACACCCAAGGGTACTTAAGGAACTTGGTTCAGTAATAGCAAAACCATTATATTTAATATTTATTGATTCACTTTCATCAGGCATAGTGCCCTGTGATTGGAGGAAAGCTGATGTAGTTCCATTGTTTAAAAAGGGAGCAAGATCCAAACCAGGAAATTATAGACCTGAGAGCTTGACTTCCATAGTGGGTAAGATACTAGAAGGGTTATTAACTGACAGTATTCAGAACTATGTGAAGACAAACAATATCATTAGTAGGAATCAGCATGGTTTCATGAAGAACAGATCATGTCAGACTAATTTACTTGCATTTTATGAAAGAGTGAGTAGTAATTTGGACAGGGGAACTGCTGTTGATGTAGTATACTTGGATTTTGCAAATGCCTTTGATACAGTGCCTCACAACAGGTTACTGCAAAAATTAAAGGCTTCGGTTTGGGCTGCGTTATCTGTACATGGATTGAGAACTGATTAAATGATAGATGGCTGAGAGTTGTTGTAAATGGAACCTTTTCAGATTGGTCTAAGGTTATAAGTGGGGTGTCGCAGGGTTCAGTCCTGGGCCCAATGCTTTTTAATTTATTAATGATCTAGAAGTGGGAATTGAAAGTAGCATCTCAATCTTTGCTGATGACACTAATCTATGTAAGGAAATACATACAGAGCTGGATGTTTTTTCCCTACAGAAGGATTTAGATAAAGTAAGTGAATGGGCAGAAAAGTGGCAGATGTCATTTAATGTAGATAAATGTAAGGTTATGCATTTGGGCTGTAGAGACAAACTTGCTACATATACTCTAAATGGGAAACAACTTGGGAAATCCTCATTAGAGAAGGATTTAGGAGTACTGATAGACGATAGACTTCACTAGCAGTATACTGAGTCACTCAGCTGCTGCAAGAGCAAATAGAGTACTAGCCTGCATAACAAGAGGTGTAGAAGCAAGGGATGCTAATATTATCCTACCTCTGTATAAAACCTTGGTTAGGCCTCATCTAGAATATGGAGTACAATTTTGGGCGCCTGTTCTAACAAAATACATTACTGAACTGGAAAAGGTGCAGAGATGTGCAACAAAACTGATAAAGGGATTGGAGGATCTGAGTTACAAAGAGAGACTAGCCAAACTGGGTTTGTTTACATTAGAGAAGAGACGTCTAAGGGGTGATATGATTACCATTAACAAATACATTCAAGGGCAATACAAAGATCTATCCAATTATTTATGCAAAGAGCTGAGCTAAGAACAAGAGGTCATCCATTAAGACTTGAGGAAAGGCGCTTTCGACTAAAACATAGGCAGGGATTCTTTACCGTAAGGGCGGTAAGGCTATGGAATTCTTTGCCTCGGGATGTTGTGCTTGCAGATAATGCAACTGCATTAAAAAAAGCAATGGATGCCTATCTAGCACAAAACAATATTGACAATTATGACAGATGGCTTCAAAGCAAATAGGATATTGATCCGGGGAACTATTTAACTACCAGTTGGAGTCAGGAAGGAATAATTCCCCCACACACATTTGGGACTAGATTGGAAATGGCTCCAGAGGGCGCTCTTGCCTTCCTCTGGGTCAACAGGGGTGTTTTTGGCATGGGCTGGCCTTGATGGACACATGTCTTTTTTCAGCCATATCTACTGTGTTACTATGTTATCTACTATGTAGATCCGAACAGTCCAAATCCAAAAGATACAGGTTCTGCCAAGAGTCAGAAAGGACTTAGCTGGATGAAAGTGGAAAACCTTCACAGGGGTCATTCGTTGCTGCCACCAACATGGGAAATCCTCACAACGGATTCCAGCCTCAGCGGCTGGGGAGGAATGTGGAATTTTAATCAGTTCAAGGACCATGGTCAAGAGCAGAAAAGAAGTTAAACAAAAACATACTGGAAATGAGAGCAGTCAGGAAGTGCCTTCTTTGTTTGAGGATATTCCTGAGAGGAAAATCAGCGCTGATAAGATCAGACAATCGGGCAGTGGTCGCGTACATCAGAAATCAGGGAGGCACAAGAAGCCCTGATGACTGAAACCAGCAAATTGTTTACTTTGGCCAAAATCAATCTACTAAGCATCTCTGCAAATCGCATCTCAGGAAATCTCAACCTGATAGACTTCCTGAGCAGGACAAAATTACATCAGGGGGACTCGTCACTCAGGAAAAGTCTTTCTACAGATAAGCAAGAAATGGGGACTTCCAGAGAGAGACATGATGGCAGCCCACCACAATTCAAAGTGCAGGAAGTTATTCTCGAGATGGACAGATCTGAAAGCTGTGGGACTGGATGCGTTAAGACAGAAATGTAATTCAATCTGGCCTACATATTCCCTCCAGTATCTATTCTTCTGGACATGCTCAGAAAAATAAAGGAAGAAGCACAAGTTGTCTTAATTGCCCTAAACTGGCCAAGGAGAGTGTGGTAGCCTCATTTAGTCCAGATGGCAATAAAACCACCGTGGGTACTTCCAGCTTCCCAGGATCTTCCACCTCAAGGACCATTTTGTCACCCTAACCCGGCCTTCTTGACATAGAAGGCATGGAGGCTGAGCCGAGCTCATTAGCCGTAAGTGGTATATCCTCAGCAGTAGCAGATACCATTATAGCAGGAAAAAAGGTCTCAACGTCAAAAATGTATTGCCGGGTCTGGAAGACTTTCAGAGCCTGGTGTCTAGACAGTTGGTTCCTTAGACAATACATTTATGCATATGAGATATTGGATTTCTTGCAGCAAGGGTTTTAAATGGTTCTTAAACCAACTTCCTTGTAAGTTCAGCTGTCTACCCTGTTGGCTGTTCTTGCACTTCAGTTTATTGAAGATCCATTGGTTAAGAGATTCATTAATGTTTTGGGTAAAGTAAGACCTACCATGAAGAGTATTTTTCCCCCCATGGGATCTTAATTTAGTTCTAGACCAATTATTTAGATCAAAGGCTTTTGAACCCACGAACAAGATTTCTTTAAAGACCTTAACAAGGCAGTATTTTTAACAGTTATTACTTCTGCACATACAGTAAGGGAACTTCAGGCCCTATCCTGTAAACCCCGTACATTGTTTTCCATCAAGATAATATAGTACTGAGAATTTAGGCCTCCTTTAGATCTAAGATGGTGATAGATTTTCATCTCAATCAGGAGATTGTTCTGTGTGAACCCCAACAAATGATATGGAGTGAAAATTTCCAAACTGGGTTTAGTTCCATGTCTATCTTACTATTTAGACTGAACAAAGGATTTTAGGCAGTCAGAATCTTTATTTGTTTATTTGGGAAATACAAAGCATCTATATCACGATGGATTAAAGAATGCATTAAAATGGCTTATGAGGAAGCAAAGGTGCAAGTACCAGTAAGAATAACATCTCACTCTACCAGATCTGTCAACATCATGGGCCACTAAGGCCAAGGCTTCGGCAGATGATATATGTAAAGCAGCCAACACGGGCTTCTATATCTACATTCTTCAAACACTATAAAGTGGATGTTTTCACTTCAGCAGATGCAAGATTCGGAAGGAAGGTGTTTGAGGCAGTAGTCCCAGTATGATGGTGGTAGTATCTTTCAGTTATCTATTCGTTCTTATTCTGTGTCTGTGGTTAGATTTTGGTTACTGTCTCTCTAGAATTTCTCCCTCCCTTCTGAGTCACTGCTTCTGTATGTCCCATTGTTTGCTGTGGAGAGAACACAGAAGAAAGGAAGAAATTTACTCACCAATATTTTTTTTTTCTTCTGTGTACTCTCCATGGCACACCCAACCCTCTTTACTTGTTCTGTTTTCTACAGCTTTGTCAAAAGTATAACTGAAGAGCGCTAGCAAGGTGGGCTTTTTAAGAGTTCAAGCGATTGGTCCTACCAGCTGGAGGGTGGAGATTAACCCATTGTTTGCCATGGGGAGGACAGAAGAAAAAAAATCTAAGTAAATGTCTCCCTTTCCACCCAGTATAGCCAATTGCTGAGGAATCTGAATTACTTGTATTCATTTTTTTCTTTAATGGGAATTTCTCTGTGAGCCTGCCAAAAATATGATGTAGCCCAAAAATTAACCTGCCATACATGACTTGTTCCCTCGTTGGATGTGATGGTAGTCTTTAGGTGCAGAATTGGGAATAATCTAGATTTAGAGTAGTTACCAATTTATTAATCAGCTAGTACTCTAGCTAGTTACTTGGCAACTTAGGATCTGAGCTATTTTAATTTTATTCTTCCCACTGAATTGTAATTGGATTTTTTTTGTATAATTTTGCTAATAAAGTTCTCTTATTTTCATCAAACTTAGAATGCACCCATTCAACTGTGCAGTTTCATTTGGTTTGTCTTGTAAGCCACCTTTCCTGGCTTTTCACAAGGACAAAGCTGTTCTTCAAACCCCCTCAGGAATTCCTTCGTAAGGTGGTCTGAGTTCCACATCAATCCATAGATTGTTGTGCCTTTATTTTGTCCTGACCCACATTCTGACAAGGAGAGGGATTTCCACTTGCTGGATATGGTGCGGTGTCTTAAGTTTGATGTACGCTGTACTGAGTCTTTTTGTTAGAATGATTCCCTGTTTGTCATTCCTGAGGGTCCCAGGGAGGGTCAGGCTGCATCAAAGGTCACTATTGCCTCTTGGATCAGGTGTACCATTCCACAGATGTGCAAACTCTGGTAGAAACCTGTTCCATTCAAAGTTCCAGCAAATTCTACTAGATCTGTTTGGGGTCTCCTTGGCCTACAAGAATCCGGCCTTGGCTAGACGTTATGCAAGGCAGTGACTTGGTCCCCCATCCCTGGCTTCCCTGAAGTTGGATTGCCCAGTTCACAGGAGTTTGTGGACCCTTTTGTATGTGGAGGTTCACTTTTATGATCTGTCTCATGACTGAAATTTTTTGTTGTTTCTGCCTTATTCAGATGGGAGACGGAAGATAGTGGTGAGTGGTCCACCCTTATGTCACATGACAAGAAATCTATACTTTTTATGTCACTCAGGCACTCTTATCTCACTTTCATGCCTGGTGGCACAGATGGCTGCATTTGTCCATTATCTATAACTATTGATATACTCTAATACTTATGTCTTTCTCAGTGTTTTTTGCTACTACATTGGAGAACAGCAGCAGGAGGGTCAGCACTGTGTATAAGCAACAGAGAAGATTACAGCCAGAAAATCTATCATTTGCCATTTCACCAAGAGTCTCTCTCTTGTATAGATCACCAAACAATTGTGCTCCACTACCCAAAGGGGGGAAGTGAATGCTACCACATACATATTATACGTTTAACATCATGTGTTTCAATTATGTAAAGCAAAAGTGAACCTGAAAATACTATATTATTTTCCTCAACATTCTTGTTAAACACTATGCACTTTTATTAACCCATCACAAATTTCTATGTTTTTAGTTACTGATTTTTTTTTTTCCTCATTTTTTTCTTTCTTACTGCATTTTTTTCTGTTCAATCCATTTTTCTATTTTCTTTTTTTTATGTTTTTCTTTGTCATATGGTCAATTATATTATTTATTACAGTCAATATTTTTGTAATATTTTCCTCCTGATCTGCTTTGTATATTTGATTGTTTTTATGTTAGTATTTATGTGGTATGTAGTTTTAAACTTCTGCTTCGGGTCTCTCGATGTTATGGTAACATAATATAATCTGGGAATATTCATTAGCAGTTTGTACTCTTCTATTTATGCTAGCAACTATGCCTAGCATATTTACGAAGTAGTTACTCCTCTAGAAGCACAGAATAAAGGAATGCACATTTTCTATCTGTGTGATCTGTTGATAAAAACAAAGTCTGCTCTTATCAAACTGCAGCATATTTAAGTAACTATTTCCACAGTGACAAACCAGAAATGGATTATCAATCTAGTAATAAAGTCAAATTTAGGACTAGCACAATGCATGACTTTCCTAGGTCTAGAAATCAACATGCCTCAACAGAAGGTGTTTCTTTGCACAGATGAGATCAGTGATAATGTACAGGATTCTCTCCTCAGTCTGAGATGCCTACAGTTAGGAACTGAATGAAGTCTTCTAAAAGAGACCGCAACTCTGTTAATTGAAAGTTCAAGTTTCAGCTTTGTCAATGCCGATATCTGATCTTTCTTCTGTGTACTCCGTCACCAATCAAACATGGGATTTACCTTCCTCCAGCTGGTAGGACCATTCAGGCATTCAATAGGGGTTGGTTTCCCCAACATGTCCAGGACCGGGTGGTAGTCTTCCTCCTGATAACTTTCTGTACAGGAGTGGCGCCAATGTAATCCTTCGATACGTGGAAGAGAAGCCCTGCAAACTGGGTATAAGCTAAGAACACTAAGGCATAGTGCATTTCAGTGTGAAGTGCACACTGTAATGGAGGTGGATCTGAATCTGGAAGGAAGTTGTATCTACATCCGGATAGGATTCCTACTACATCCAGCTAAGCCCGGTGTGCGTTTCACCAATGGAATGCACGCAGAATAAAAGGACAAGCAGCATGGTGGCGGGTAAGGATTTAGTTCTTATCAGAATTGGAGAAGTTTTACATAAATTTAGTAAAGGTTAGGTTTTAGGAGGTCTTCAGCTAAATCCTCTTCAAGCAAGGAGAAAACTGATACAGGTCCCCCTAAGGAAGAAAAGCCCCAGAAAACCAGGTCTTGTTCTAACTGTGATAGGAAGTTACCAGCCTCTAAAAATGCCAAATTTTGCCAGGATTGCCTAAAGAAAGCAGCCCTTCAGGAGATGCCAAGTCAGTTTCAGGACTTCCTGTCTTGGATGAAGGTCTCTATGCAAGAGACCACCTCTGCAATGCAGGAATCTGTAGTCCCCAAGAAAAGGCAGAGATTAGAGGACCCTGGGGAGGGTACATCCTCCCCCAGGGTAACCGATAATGAAATATAAATATAGATATTGGAAAGGAAACTAACGTATCGCAGTTCTCAAGTATATATATAAATCTCCACAAATAAGGACAGAACAATAAAGAAAAAAAGAATGAAAAATTACGGATGTTAATCCGCAACAGAGAGACCAGTTCGATGCTGTTAAATTAGGGACCCTAATGTGTCCTCATTGAATTCCTAATCAAACGGCTAAAATTGTGTCTTTATTCCATGTTATATTAAAAACAGACAATACCCTGTTGTCTATTCAACAAACCAGGGTCTAAAAAAACTCTACCATTTGGGAGTTTTAGAGAAGAATATGTCTTTTGTTGCGGGTCTTATATCATATGCCTTTTCGTTATTACTAGCAGATAGAGTGGCATTTTTCAATATATTTACTCCGAAGAGTAGATTGAACAGAGTAATTTTTTCGGATCAATCTATACTTCTACTTTTTTTTTGGGGAGAAGTGAATATAGGTACAATTATTTTAAGTACTCGATTGTGCTCAATTTAATCAGGACTACTTACAATGTATCCCTTAATTCTCTTGCCTTTCCTATCACACACAGAGGATTAAACACCTACTATTTTTTTTAAGCGTTTCTCTTTCTTAACATAAATAAAGTATCTTCCGTGTTCAATGCCAAGTGACAAACTACCTCTGTAACGCTCCTCATAATGATTAAGCATCTAACTACCTAAGTCGTGTTTCACTCTCTTAGCATGAATTGGATCATTATCCACATTCAAAACAGAGTGAAAGACTGACTGATAACGGAGCTGTCTATCGTTCTCTCTGACTTGAGCGCTATGTGATCTACACGTAACAAATCACTATCATATCGCTATAATGCAATGATACTAAGACCCCCATACTCTCTCTCACTTATCTAAGCCCTACGCGTTTCGCTGGACATGCCAGCTTCATCAGGGGCATATACATAATCGCCGCCGCCAACACACTGATATATATAATACTAACAAGGGATATGATGTCACACCGCCCATTTTTCAAATTTGCCGAAGCTCTGATATCATTGGCTCAGCTTTCGCCAATACTCATCACTTCACCAGTTTTAACTCTTTCCTACCTTTTGGGATATTGGCGCAAATTACTTATTACTGTGTTGCTTAGAACCCAATGTGACATTCAATCTTATGGTTCCACAAATATGCAACACATACTTTTCACATAATAATTCCAATACCTTCCATTTCATCCGATATCAATCGTATTATATACCGAAGCTGAGCCAATTGTAACAACTATTCATGGCTTACCACGTATACAACTTATTTCCTAATACATGTTTTGAAGCTTTTAGGATAACGTAACTCAGATTAAATGTAACCACATATCTCCTACACCTTATCATTTCAAAGTCAATTCTATATACGAATTGGTATTTAGAGGGGCTTATAGGTCGATCCCTTATTAACCCCTCTTCTCCCCTGACTTTTGGATAATGTACATGTTATATTCACTTAGCCTATGATGACCCTATGATTAATACATGTTTCCATGGAGCCCGATGGACTTTTTAGATTAATACACTTATGAATCCATAGTGAGAAACCTACTCAGAAGAGGATTAATATAAATGTCTTACTGAATCTCACATCTATATCATTTCTTCAACTATCCATCATCCCGGGACAAAACCTATATATCCATCTTTAATATCTTACTCAATAAAGGGCTTATAGGTGAATCCCTCATTTAACCCTTTATCTCCCACGGCTTTTAAGCGATATATCCATCTTGCTTCTGCTTTTAATAACGGTCTGTCCAAATCACCTTTGCGTGGTGACGGGCTAACTTTCTGAATTCCAGTGAATGAAATGGATGTAACATCTGATTTATGATATATCGCTACATGTCTCGCTACAGGTGTATCCCGGGAATTCCGAATATCACCAATATGTTCCAATATTCTCGTTCTAAATTGTCTTAAAGTTTTTCCAACATATATTTTCTTACATGTACATTCCATCAGATAGACAATACCCATTGTTTTACAATTTATAAATTCTCTGATTTCATAGATGTCCCCATCTACTTTGAAGTTCAAACTCTTCTTAATGAACTTACATGCCATACAGTTATTACAGGGATAACTTCCTACATATGATGATTTAAGCCAGGAATTTTCAGATTTCCTTACAAAGTGGCTATGAACTAGGTGATCCTTTAGATTCCTTGCCCGACGATAGGTAATTGATGGATTATAACCTACCACTTCTCCTACATCTGGATCTAGTCTCAAAAAATGCCAATGCTTCTTTAAGATATCAAATATTTGAGAATTTTGATTATTAAAAGTTCCTATCAATCGTACTTTTTTATCTTTTTCAATTACAGTTTTATCAGTTGATAGTAATGCATTTCTATCCGCATTTAATGCTCTTTGATATGCTCTTTTTAAATTCTTCTTACTGTATCCTCTTTGGAGAAACCTATGTTGGAGATCCTTCGCCTGACTTTTAAAATCCTCCACTGATGTACATAATCTCCTAATTCTCATATATTGCCCTACAGGTATTCCCTTTATTAGTGCCTGGGGATGTGCACTCTGGGCATGGAGTAAACTATTTGTAGCCGTACTTTTTCTGAATACACTTGTCTCTAACTCAACTCTTGTATTCTTCTCAATCATTATATCTAAAAATGAAATTTTTTTATTGTTAATCTCTGATGTTACTTTTAAATTATGGTTATTATTGTTTAATACTGCTACAAATTCCTCAAATTTTTCCACTGTTCCTGACCAGGTTAATACCACATCGTCAATAAATCTGAGCCAAATACCAATATTCTGTGTATAGGCTATCATCTGTTCAGAAAAAACTTTTTGATCTTCCCACCAGCCTAAGTATAAATTGGCATAAGAAGGGGCACATGGACTCCCCATTGCTGTGCCCCTTAGCTGGTGGAAGTACTTTTGATCAAATAAAAAATAATTGTGTGTTAACACAAATCTCAGTAATGCCAATACTAATTTATTGTGACTCATATATTGTACTCCTCTCGTTGTTAGATACATTTTAACAGCTCTTATTCCTACTTCATGATCTATGCTTGTATATAGACCCTCTATATCTAGGGTCACCAAAAAATCTGTTTGTGCTACTGTGATACCTTCAAGTTTTTTTATTGCATCCTGAGAATCTCTTACATATGAAGGGAGGGACATCACAAAAGTTCTTAAAATCCTATCTACATATACACTTGCATGTTCTGACAAACAGTCATTTCCAGAGACAATCGGTCTCCCTGGAGGTGTTGTTAATCTTTTATGTACTTTTGGAGTACAATAAAACGTCGCTATAGTGGGGGATTTGGGAAACAGATATTCAAACTCCTTTTTTGAGATCACATTCATCTCTAAACCACATTCCAATATTTGTTTTAAAGTTCCTTTAAACTTCTCTGTAGGATCACTGTCAAGCTGTTCATAACAGTCCCTATCAGATAGTAATCTTTTACACTCTCTTACATAATATTCTGTATCCATTATCACCAAATTACCTCCTTTATCAGCTGGTTTTATTGTTATATCTGAATTTTTTGACAAATTTTTAAGAGCCTTCCTTTCCTTTTTAGTTAGATTATCTGTCTGATATCCATTGCTCCTTATGTTCTTAGATAGAGACTCTAAATCCTTTGTAACAGCTTCTACAAAGACCATTACATGTGGTGAAGTGTTAGGTGGTGGAGTAAATTGAAGATTGAGACTTAAATCCGTGAAAGGTCCCTTCTGTTGTTCTAAAGGGACCTCATTTTCTCTTAATAGGGATTCTAAATGACCTAATGCTGCTCTATCTCTTGTTGATATTTCTTTATCTCTCTCCGCATTCTTAAAAAACTTATGTAACATTAATTTACGTCCAAATAAATTGAGATCCTTCACCCAATCAAATAAATTAAAATTTACTGATGGGCAATAATTCAAACCTCTCTGTAATAAGGATACCTCCTCATCTTTTATTTGCACCTTTGATAATTATGTACTTGTAACAAATCATCTTTATCTTTAAATACAGCATTATCTGTCACTTGTTGATCCCTAAATTCTCCTACCTGTATAGAGGCTACTGCCATTGGAACTTGTATCCCCACACATTCCTGTCCCCCAATTGAGGGACAGGAATGTGTGGGGATACAAGTTCCAATGGCAGTAGCCTCTATACAGGTAGGAGAATTTAGGGATCAACAAGTGACAGATAATGCTGTATTTAAAGATAAAGATGATTTGTTACAAGTACATAATCTATCAAAGGTGCAAATAAAAGATGAGGAGGTATCCTTATTACAGAGAGGTTTGAATTATTGCCCATCAGTAAATTTTAATTTATTTGATTGGGTGAAGGATCTCAATTTATTTGGACGTAAATTAATGTTACATAAGTTTTTTAAGAATGCGGAGAGAGATAAAGAAATATCAACAAGAGATAGAGCAGCATTAGGTCATTTAGAATCCCTATTAAGAGAAAATGAGGTCCCTTTAGAACAACAGAAGGGACCTTTCACGGATTTAAGTCTCAATCTTCAATTTACTCCACCACCTAACACTTCACCACATGTAATGGTCTTTGTAGAAGCTGTTACAAAGGATTTAGAGTCTCTATCTAAGAACATAAGGAGCAATGGATATCAGACAGATAATCTAACTAAAAAGGAAAGGAAGGCTCTTAAAAATTTGTCAAAAAATTCAGATATAACAATAAAACCAGCTGATAAAGGAGGTAATTTGGTGATAATGGATACAGAATATTATGTAAGAGAGTGTAAAAGATTACTATCTGATAGGGACTGTTATGAACAGCTTGACAGTGATCCTACAGAGAAGTTTAAAGGAACTTTAAAACAAATATTGGAATGTGGTTTAGAGATGAATGTGATCTCAAAAAAGGAGTTTGAATATCTGTTTCCCAAATCCCCCACTATAGCGACGTTTTATTGTACTCCAAAAGTACATAAAAGATTAACAACACCTCCAGGGAGACCGATTGTCTCTGGAAATGACTGTTTGTCAGAACATGCAAGTGTATATGTAGATAGGATTTTAAGAACTTTTGTGATGTCCCTCCCTTCATATGTAAGAGATTCTCAGGATGCAATAAAAAAACTTGAAGGTATCACAGTAGCACAAACAGATTTTTTGGTGACCCTAGATATAGAGGGTCTATATACAAGCATAGATCATGAAGTAGGAATAAGAGCTGTTAAAATGTATCTAACAACGAGAGGAGTACAATATATGAGTCACAATAAATTAGTATTGGCATTACTGAGATTTGTGTTAACACACAATTATTTTTTATTTGATCAAAAGTACTTCCACCAGCTAAGGGGCACAGCAATGGGGAGTCCATGTGCCCCTTCTTATGCCAATTTATACTTAGGCTGGTGGGAAGATCAAAAAGTTTTTTCTGAACAGATGATAGCCTATACACAGAATATTGGTATTTGGCTCAGATTTATTGACGATGTGGTATTAACCTGGTCAGGAACAGTGGAAAAATTTGAGGAATTTGTAGCAGTATTAAACAATAATAACCATAATTTAAAAGTAACATCAGAGATTAACAATAAAAAAATTTCATTTTTAGATATAATGATTGAGAAGAATACAAGAGTTGAGTTAGAGACAAGTGTATTCAGAAAAAGTACGGCTACAAATAGTTTACTCCATGCCCAGAGTGCACATCCCCAGGCACTAATAAAGGGAATACCTGTAGGGCAATATATGAGAATTAGGAGATTATGTACATCAGTGGAGGATTTTAAAAGTCAGGCGAAGGATCTCCAACATAGGTTTCTCCAAAGAGGATACAGTAAGAAGAATTTAAAAAGAGCATATCAAAGAGCATTAAATGCGGATAGAAATGCATTACTATCAACTGATAAAACTGTAATTGAAAAAGATAAAAAAGTACGATTGATAGGAACTTTTAATAATCAAAATTCTCAAATATTTGATATCTTAAAGAAGCATTGGCATTTTTTGAGACTAGATCCAGATGTAGGAGAAGTGGTAGGTTATAATCCATCAATTACCTATCGTCGGGCAAGGAATCTAAAGGATCACCTAGTTCATAGCCACTTTGTAAGGAAATCTGAAAATTCCTGGCTTAAATCATCATATGTAGGAAGTTATCCCTGTAATAACTGTATGGCATGTAAGTTCATTAAGAAGAGTTTGAACTTCAAAGTAGATGGGGACATCTATGAAATCAGAGAATTTATAAATTGTAAAACAATGGGTATTGTCTATCTGATGGAATGTACATGTAAGAAAATATATGTTGGAAAAACTTTAAGACAATTTAGAACGAGAATATTGGAACATATTGGTGATATTCGGAATTCCCGGGATACACCTGTAGCGAGACATGTAGCGATATATCATAAATCAGATGTTACATCCATTTCATTCACTGGAATTCAGAAAGTTAGCCCGTCACCACGCAAAGGTGATTTGGACAGACCGTTATTAAAAGCAGAAGCAAGATGGATATATCGCTTAAAAGCCGTGGGAGATAAAGGGTTAAATGAGGGATTCACCTATAAGCCCTTTATTGAGTAAGATATTAAAGATGGATATATAGGTTTTGTCCCGGGATGATGGATAGTTGAAGAAATGATATAGATGTGAGATTCAGTAAGACATTTATATTAATCCTCTTCTGAGTAGGTTTCTCACTATGGATTCATAAGTGTATTAATCTAAAAAGTCCATCGGGCTCCATGGAAACATGTATTAATCATAGGGTCATCATAGGCTAAGTGAATATAACATGTACATTATCCAAAAGTCAGGGGAGAAGAGGGGTTAATAAGGGATCGACCTATAAGCCCCTCTAAATACCAATTCGTATATAGAATTGACTTTGAAATGATAAGGTGTAGGAGATATGTGGTTAAATTTAATCTGAGTTACGTTATCCTAAAAGCTTCAAAACATGTATTAGGAAATAAGTTGTATACGTGGTAAGCCATGAATAGTTGTTACAATTGGCTCAGCTTCGGTATATAATACGATTGATATCGGATGAAATGGAAGGTATTGGAATTATTATGTGAAAAGTATGTGTTGCATATTTGTGGAACCATAAGATTGAATGTCACATTGGGTTCTAAGCAACACAGTAATAAGTAATTTGCGCCAATATCCCAAAAGGTAGGAAAGAGTTAAAACTGGTGAAGTGATGAGTATTGGCGAAAGCTGAGCCAATGATATCAGAGCTTCGGCAAATTTGAAAAATGGGCGGTGTGACATCATATCCCTTGTTAGTATTATATATATCAGTGTGTTGGCGGCGGCGATTATGTATATGCCCCTGATGAAGCTGGCATGTCCAGCGAAACGCGTAGGGCTTAGATAAGTGAGAGAGAGTATGGGGGTCTTAGTATCATTGCATTATAGCGATATGATAGTGATTTGTTACGTGTAGATCACATAGCGCTCAAGTCAGAGAGAACGATAGACAGCTCCGTTATCAGTCAGTCTTTCACTCTGTTTTGAATGTGGATAATGATCCAATTCATGCTAAGAGAGTGAAACACGACTTAGGTAGTTAGATGCTTAATCATTATGAGGAGCGTTACAGAGGTAGTTTGTCACTTGGCATTGAACACGGAAGATACTTTATTTATGTTAAGAAAGAGAAACGCTTAAAAAAAATAGTAGGTGTTTAATCCTCTGTGTGTGATAGGAAAGGCAAGAGAATTAAGGGATACATTGTAAGTAGTCCTGATTAAATTGAGCACAATCGAGTACTTAAAATAATTGTACCTATATTCACTTCTCCCCAAAAAAAAAGTAGAAGTATAGATTGATCCGAAAAAATTACTCTGTTCAATCTACTCTTCGGAGTAAATATATTGAAAAATGCCACTCTATCTGCTAGTAATAACGAAAAGGCATATGATATAAGACCCGCAACAAAAGACATATTCTTCTCTAAAACTCCCAAATGGTAGAGTTTTTTTAGACCCTGGTTTGTTGAATAGACAACAGGGTATTGTCTGTTTTTAATATAACATGGAATAAAGACACAATTTTAGCCGTTTGATTAGGAATTCAATGAGGACACATTAGGGTCCCTAATTTAACAGTATCGAACTGGTCTCTCTGTTGCGGATTAACATCCGTAATTTTTCATTCTTTTTTTCTTTATTGTTCTGTCCTTATTTGTGGAGATTTAACCGATAATGAAGACAGAAATAGCCAGGGGCCCTTTGAATTTTCCTCTTATGAAGAGGAAGGAGATGTAGAGAATTCAGGAGAATTTGCCTTAGACAAGATTGACTGTTTAAGATCCATACGTAAATCCTTAGGGTTGGTAGATGAACAAAAGTATTTGGGCATCATGGATGCAGCCTTTATAGGAAACAAAACACCAACTCGTAAGTTTTCCAGTACATCAATCCATCTCTGATACAATATCTGAAGAGTGGCATAAGATTGACCAAAGATACTCTGTTACCAAAAGATTTGGCAAGATGTACCCCTTTGACCAATCGGACATTAAAGACTGGATATCCCCACCCAAGGTAGATGCAGCCGTATCTAGGCTAGCTAAACACACCACTATACCATTAGAGGATGGATCTTCATTAAAAGATTCCATGGACAGGAAGTTAGAATCAGCCCTCAAAAGGCAATATTCTCTTATTGGAAGCAATATTCAAATTGCTACAGCCCTAGCATGTGCATCCAGGGCTATGAGAATATGGCTCACTAACCTGGAATTAGGTACCTCAAGGTCTAAGTTGGCCAGAGAAGCTTCAGCAATCAAAGAAGCCAATAACTTTTTGTGATGCCCCCATTGATCCAATTGGGAGCCAGATCATCCGCACTTTCAGTAGCTTCCAGAAGAGCACTGTGGCTTAGACCCTGGGGAGCGGATGCCTTATTCAAGAGCAAATTAGTTAACCTTCCCTTTAAGGGTGATATGCTGTTTGGCGAACAATTAAAAAATTATCAGAAGGGAAAAGTTTGTTCCTACCTCAGGAAAGGAAAAGATCTCCTCCTAAATCAACGTCATATAGGAATTTATCCTATTCCTTTCGAGAGTCCAAGAGATACCAGGGGAAACCGTTCGATCAGAGAAAACAATCCTCGTACCAGACACCCAGGGGAGCATACCGGAAGGATTACTCCTTCTGGAATTCAGCGGAGCTCCTTTCCAGAGCAGGTGGGGGGTCACCTGCATTTCTTTCAGGACCAGTGGGTATCATCAGACAGCTGGTTCTAGCAGATTCTGGAAATGGAGTATCTGCTTCCATTCAGGCAGACCCCAATAACTCAGATTCCTAACATCCAAAGTTCCGACCAACCCAAGGAAAAGGAAACTGTTGAATTTGGAAATCCAGACCCTTCTGGAAAAAGGAGCAATTCAACCAGTTCCAATGGATCAGAAATTTGCAGGAATTTATTCTGTCTTGCTTATGGTTCCAAAACCATCGCGTTCATGCAGAACCATCCTGGATCTCAAGGGGCTCAACTCATGCCTAGTGAAAAGAACATTCAAAATGGAATCCGTAAAGACATTAAGAAGATCAGTACTCCCAGGCATCTTCTTTTCCAAGGTGGATCTACAGGATGTGCATATCGCATCCTGATAAAGAAAGAACATCGGAAATATCTAAGATTTTCTCTAGGAGACCAGCACTTTCAATTCAAAGTACTTCCAGTAGGTCTGTCCACAGCCCCCAGAGTGTTCACGAAGATTCTAGCTGCGGCATTAGAACCAATAAGAGAAAAAGAAGCTATGGTCATACCATACCTGGACGACCTCCTGATAATAGCTCAGTCAAGAAGACAGGCCATCATAAACACAAATATGATTGTAAACCATCTCTCAAATCTAGGTTGAATGATAAATTCTCAAGTCATCGAGTGCCAACGCAGGATCTTATCTTCATAGGCATGAGATTCAACACTCAAAAATCAATGATAACTTTATCAGAAGAAAGGATAAGCAACACAGTGAGAAATGTAAAACAATTTCAGAAAAAAAGAGCCATTTAGCTTACCTATTTATGCGATGCCTGGGCATTATGATGTCAGCGATCCAGGTGGTAACTTGGGCAAGGTTCCATGCAAGACATCTGCAATGTTATTTCCAGAAATATTGGAACAAACAACAAAACCCACTCCAGAGGATAAGATGGTCATCAGAGGTTTGCCAAGATTTTGTATGGTGGACAAACAAAACAAACACAAAAAGGGGACATCACTAGCAGATCCTGTCTGGAATATCATCACCACAGACACCAGCCCTCTGGGATAGGGAGCAGTCTGGGAATCCAGAACAATTTAGGGTACATGGTCCATAGAGGAAAAGCTATTGCACATAAACATATTAGAACTCAGAGCAATAAGATATGCTCTACTACAATTCAGAGAAGATCTAAGGGTTACAGCTGTCCACATCAGATCAGACAACATGACAGCGGTCATGTATGTCAGAAACCAGGGAGGAACAAAGACGCAAGTCTAAACAGGGAACTGGCTCAAATATTCCGATGGGAAGAAAGGAACTTAACCACAATCATGGATTCCCACAGAGCTGGAATACAGGATATACAAGCAGACTACCTAAGCAGGAACAAGGTACATCCAGGGGAATGGTCCCTAAACAAGGATGTGTTCCAGCAGATCATCAGGAGGATGGGAACCCCAGTAATAGACCTAATGGCGAATCCAGAGAATCACAAATGCAACCAATTCTTCTCAAGATGGCAAGTAGAGTATTAAGCCAGGATGCTTTGAAACATTCTTGGAATTCCTCGCTGGCTTTCCTTCTATTCCCTTGATCAGGGAAGTCCTAAGGAAAGTAAAAATGGAAAAAGCAGAAGTCATAATGATTGCCCCAAGGTGGCCAAGATGCACCTGGTATTCGGAACTGGTCAGAATGTCCAATCAGAAGTCTTGGACATTACCGGAGAGAGAGGATCTACTGTCACAGGGGCCATTGTTCCATCCACGCCCCAGTTTTTTCCAGCTGACAGCCTGGAGATTGAGAGGCAGACTCTAATATACCAAGGAGTCTCTAATAGGGTGGCTGACACCATTCTTTCTGGTAGAAAAAAGTCTACTCTAAAGATCTATGATAGAATCTGGAAAACTTTCAGAGTATGGTGTATCAAAAACAAGATACATAAACATCAGGTTAATGCCCCCGTTATCCTGGAATTTTTGCAGAATGGGTTTGACATGGACCTAAGCCCAGCTTCTCTAAAGGTCCAAATTTCTGCTCTCTCAGCAGTCATGACAAAACACTGAGCAGAAGAGAATCTAATAAAAAGATTTGTAAGAGCAGTAGAGAGGATGTGTCCCAGGATTAGGGAGATTGTGCCTGCATGGGATTTGAACATTGTCTTGACACAACTCATTGATTTCCCCCTTATTTGAGCCACTTGAGCAAGTGTCATTAAGACATTTGACCTGGAAAATCACCTTTCACTGTCGTCCAATACAGGTCACTGGTACTCTGGGAGGCGTAAGTCCCCTTTAATAGGCAGGAACAACTATGCAAATGATTTGCAAGGGGCGGAGCCTCCCCTCTCACTTAAGCCACCTTCTGGCCAGAGCCACCCAGATTGATTTGTTCCTGGGTGCTGTGCACACCAGATAGAGAACATCTATGCTTTCAACTTAGTCATTTGTTATTTTTTTTATTCAATATGGAATACCACCATTAGGAGGGTGACCATGGCTGTGAATGCCCTCACCCGAAGTGGCTAGTGCAGCTCCCGGGGATTTCTGTGGACCTTATGCCCTGAAGAGGGGACAGCTTGAGTTAAGCAGCTTCCCTGCTGGGGAATTTGCCTCTGGGTTATTCCTCCTCTATCATGGTCACCTGAAGACAGAAGTCCTGCAAGAGAGGTGAGTCACCCATTGAGTGCTGAAGGTCCACTTGTCCCCACAGTGTCCCTTTGCTGGGCTTGTATTTGGGAGTTTGCAATGCACTCCAGCACTCATAGGGTGTTTTTATTTGCATTTCAATGTTTAATGCAATTTCTGTGGTATTCTCTGGGTTTTGGAGCTTTGGGTATTAGTTTACTTATGTTTCTTATGTGTTTTATACTTGTTTGGGCTATTTTTATTGTTTTATTAAATTTCCCGCTCAAACACTATGGCTCCTTTACTCTCTATGGGAATTCACAGTGTGGGACATATCTCTGGAACCGCTTGTCTCAGCAACTTCAGAGATGGCTCATTTTAATGCTAGGCTCCTGCTCTATCATCCGGAATGTGTTTTATTTATGTGGGGTGTTCAGGGGGGCTTCGGGCACTGTTTGGGGTACTTGTAAAGGGAAAACTACATTTCCCATGAGCGCCTGGTTCGCGCTCGTTTCTGATTGGCTGTCATATCGGCCGCCATTTTGTGGAACTTTTCCTAAGCGAGTACACTACGCAGGGACCGAGCCTTCTCTCTCCTCCACAGATTAACCCTTCGCTGGCCAGATAAGTCCGAATTTAGACATTTCTGGGGTGAAACTTTAATCCTTTGCACTTTTTCTGGGTGATAGTGTCATTAGTGGGGTATATTGACGCTGTGAGCATGTCTACTTCACTGGAGCTAGGGGCTAGACCCAAGTCTAAGGAGGATGGGGGGTCTGCTACCCCCATGGCGTTTTGCTCCTCTTGCCACATTGGGCTGTCTAGCGATAATGTGGGGGATCTATGCCCTAATTGTACTGGTCAAGATAGCAACCCTGGGCCTCCCAGCTACGCTATTGAGCCATCTTGGGTGAGGGAGTTTAAAGCTGCCACTAGGGATCTCAGATCCGCTCTTCAACTCTTTCCCTCTCAGGTACAGGGGGCTCTCCAGGTCTGGCAGACCCCCTCTACCATCAGGACCTCCCTGCCTAAGCCACAGGGGGCTCCTGATGTGACTGATTCTTCTGAGGAAGAACTCTTGCAGGATTCTGATGCTGAGGAACGGACTGTTATTGAATCTACCAGGTCCATTGGGGACCCCTATGAATGTGACCCTGAAGTTTCGGCTGAGGGTCTGATTAGAGCTGTTCTGAATACGCTCAGCCTTCCTCTGACTCAGGAATCCACTTATGATCCTACTGATGTTTTTCAGAAGAAGCCATCTAAGCCTGTTGTTTGTTTTCCAACTAATCCTACTCTTGCCCGTCTAGTCTCTGAGGCATGGAAGAATCCTGATAGATCATCCTCTGTCTCTAAAAAGTTTGCTAAGCTGTACCCTTTTCCTGAGACTGAGCTGGCTAAATGGGTGCATCCTCCCAAGGTGGATGCCCCTGTTTCCAGGCTATCCAAGTCTACCGCTTTGGCTGTATCTGATGCCTCTGCCCTGCAGGATTGGACGGATAAGAAACTGGAACTTTCTCTTAAGTCCATTTTTGCCTCTATTGGCACTGCCATGCGTCCAACCTTTGCAGTGGCGTGGGTTAACAGGGCTATCGCGGCCTGGACTGAACAACTGACTGAAGCAGTTCGCCAGGATGCACCAGTGTCTGAACAGTTGCAGCTTCTTGCTAATATTACTGAAGCTCAGAATTATGTTGCTGACGCTGCTTTTGATGCTGTGCGCATGATGGCGAGGGCCTCCACTTCTTCTGTGGTGGCTAGACGCGCTCTTTGGCTGAAAATTTGGTCTGCTGATACAGCCTCTAAGAAAGCCTTGCTTTCCTTGCCCTTTCAGGGGAATTTGCTTTTTGGGTCTGAACTCAAAGAAATGATCAGTGAGGCTACTGGCGGTAAAAGTACTCTTCTACCCTCAGTCTTTAAGAAAAAGTTTCCAGCCAAACGCAATCGGTCCTTTCGTTCCTTTCAGACTGAGACACGCTCCTCGGCCCAAACGGGTCCTCCCACTACGCGCTCCTCCTCCAAGCCCAAACAGTCCTGGAAGCCCAAAGTTGCCCCCAAGGCCAAGACCTCCAAGACTGCTTCGGCATGACTCGCCGAACCCGGGTCCGCATCCGGCTGTAGGCGGTCGTCTCCGCATCTTTCGCCGGACTTGGGAGGAGTCAGTGGCGGACCCATGGGTTCTTCAGGTGGTGTCAGAGGGATACAGGATCCCTTTCTCTTCCCTTCCTCCTTTTCGGTTCCATTTTACTCGTCCTTCTCAGGAACCCACAAAAAGGCGTCTGTTCGACGACGCTATTCAGGATCTCTTGGACAAAGAGGTCCTGGAGGCGGTTCCTCAAGGGGACACAGGTTCAGGATTTTTTTCCAACCTGTTTGTGGTAGCCAAAAAGGACGGAGGAGCTCGTCCCATTTTGGATCTCAAAGATCTCAATGCCTATGTGGTGACTTCCCACTTCCGCCAGGAGTCCCTGCGTTCTGTGATTGCAGCAATGTCTCCAGGGGAGTTTCTTGCCTCCCTGGACCTTCAGGATGCTTATCTTCACATCCCTATTCATCCAGAGAACAGGCGGTATCTCAGGATTGCCTGCCACAGGGGACACTTTCAGTTTGCAGCGCTCCCCTTTGGGCTGACTTCAGCCCCTCAGGTCTTCCAGAGGGTGTTAGGCTCCTTGATAGCGGTGCTCCATCAGGATGGGATCAGAGTGACCCCCTACATGGACGATCTCCTACTGAAGGCCTCCTCGGCGGAGCTTCTCCGTCAGCAATTACAGATGTGCATGCACACCCTGAACCGTCATGGCTGGATCCTGAATCTGGACAAGTCGGACTTGATTCCATCTCAGAGGCTTCTGTTCCTGGGTCTCCTGTTCGACACTCGCCAATGCATGGTGTTTCTTCCAGAGGACGTGGCTCACCAGATAGCCGTCAGAGTGGCTGGGATTCTGGACATGGACGAAATTCCAGTACCGAAGTTGTCGTCTTTAGTGGGGAAGTTCATTTCCACGATCGAAGCAGTCCCATTTGCCATGGCCCACTCCAGGGAACTTCAGAGATTTGTGATCCAGACGTGCAAGAATCATCCAGATCATCAACATCTGTCTGTTTCTCTTCCTCCTCATGTCGAGTCGAGTCTGCACTGGTGGTTAGATCTCTCTCATCTCCTGAAAGGGAGATCCTTTCTAGTTCCTCATTGGACCACAGTCACAAAGGATGCCAGTCTTCGGGGCTGGGGTGCAGTCTGGGGTCGCTTCAGTGCTCAGGGGAAATGGGGTCTGGAGGAATCCATGCTCTCCATCAATGTTCTGGAACTTCGAGCTGTCCGGCTTGCCCTGAGGCACTGGGAGTCTCAATTGACTGGTCTTCCGATCAGAGTGGAGTCCGACAACGCCACGGCGGTGGTTTACATCAACAGGCAAGGCGGCACAAGAAGCAGTTTCGCCTGGTGGGAGGTCAAGGATATTTTGTCTTGGGCAGAAGATCACGTGCCTGTCATATCTGCAGTTCATATTCCAGGCGTGGACAACGTCATGGCAGACTTCCTCAGTCGTCACACCGTCGACAGCGGAGAATGGGCTCTTCATCCAGAGGTGTTTCACATGCTCACTCATCGGTGGGGGATGCCTTTGGTGGACCTGATGGCTACCAGACACAACAGGAAGGTTCCGGTGTTTTGCTCCCGGTTGAGGGACTCCCTTGCTCTAGCAGTGGATGCCTTGTCGATCCCTTGGGACTTCTCCCTGGCTTACATCTTCCCTCCTCTTCCTCTATTGATCAGAGTTATCCAGAAGTTGAAGAGGGAGCGTTGTCCTGTCATCCTGATCGCTCCAAACTGGCCTCGCCAGTCCTGGTATCCGGAGTTGATGGCCATGTCAGTGACAGATCCGATTCCGCTTCCTGCCCGTCCGGACCTACTTCAGGGGTATCTGTGGAAGGAGGGTGTTCACTCTCTCCATTTGATGGCATGGCGGTTGAATCCTCGATTCTAGCAAAGAAAGGATTTTCTCCTTCTGTGGTGTCGACTATGCTTAGTGCTCGTAAGCCTGTGTCCTCCAAGATCTATCATCGCATATGGTCAACCTTCGTTGCATGGTGCACTGATAAGAAGTTATCCCTTGAGTTTCATCTTCCCACTGTCCTGGCCTTCTTGCAGGACGGTGTTGATAAGGGGCTCAGTCTGAGTTCCCTCAAAGTTCAGACTTCTGCCTTGTCTGTGTTTTTCCAGGAAAGGATTGCTATCCTTCCTGATGTGAAAGTTTTCTTCCAGGGTGTGACTCATGTTCGACCTGCCTTCAAGAGTCCTGCTCCCCAGTGGGACCTCAATTTGGTGCTGGGAGTTCTCCAGCGGCCACCGTTTGAATCCTTGGCTTCCATTCCATTACGTCTCTTGACTTGGAAGATGGCCTTCCTTTTGGCTGTTGTTTCAGTGCGCCGGGTAGCAGAGTTACAGGCTTTGTCTTGTAAACCTCCTTACCTGGTGTTCCACAAGGATAAGGCTGTGCTTCGCACTACCAAGGAATTCTTACCCAAGGTTGTGTCAGAGTTTCACATCAATCAGGAGATTGTGGTTCCCTCTTTCTGCCCTAATCCTTCATCTGACAAGGAAAGAGATCTCCATCTGTTGGATGTGGTGCGTTGCCTCAAGTTTTATGTTCATCGCACCGAGTCTATCAGGAAGTCTGACGCTCTATTCGTCATTCCTGAGCGGCCTAGGGCAGGGAGACCGGCTTCCAAAGTTACCATTGCCTCTTGGATTAAGGCTACTATCCGTGAAGCCTATAAGTTGAGGAATAAGCATGTTCCCTTCCGGGTGACTGCCCATTCCACCAGATCTATTGGGTCCTCTTGGGCCTACAAGAATCAAGCTTCTGCTGATCAACTGTGCAGAGCGGCCACTTGGTCCTCTGTGCACACTTTTTCTAAGCACTATCGAGTTGATGTACTGGCTTCGGCTGATGCCAGTTTTGGAAGGAAGGTCCTGGAGGCAGTCTTGCCTGTGTAGGTCTTCCGCTCTGTGATCCTTAGTGCTTCCTTACTGTTGAGCCCTGTTGGCTCTGGTTTCGTGTGCTGTGTTAGTTCAGGGATTGTTCCCTTGGTTGGTGTCCGTTGACACTTACAGTTTGGGCTATGTGATTAACTGGGTCATAGCAGTTCCAGTGACTTGGGCCTTGCGCCTGGTCCTTGCCTTACTTCCCGCCTCTGGATCAGCTCAATGTTTGTACATCCCAGAGTACCAGTGACCTGTATTGGACGACAGTGAAAATAGGATTTTAGTCTTACCTGTTAAATCCTTTTCACTTAGTCCATACAGGTCACTGGTCTCCCACCCTGTCAAGGGACCAGTCTTGGCTCTCCTGTGGCATTCAGTGGGAGACCGTCAGGGCATGCTCACAGGAGTCTTTCTTTTTGCTTACCTGTGGTCAGTTTTTAGGGTCTCAAATCAATCTAAGTGGCTCTGGCCAGAAGGTGGCTTAAGTGAGAGGGGAGGCTCCGCCCCTTGCAAATCATTTGCATAGTTGTTCCTGCCTATTAAAGGGGACTTACGCCTCCCAGAGTACCAGTGACCTGTATGGACTAAGTGAAAAGGATTTAACAGGTAAGACTAAAATCCTATTTTTTAACAGCTATAACCTCGGCCAAGTGGGTCAATGAATTGCAGTCCCTTTCCTGCCAGGCCCCCTATTTGGCCTTTCACCAGGACAAGGTGGTCCTTTAGCATGAAGCCATCCTTTAGAGGAAAGGTAGTTTCAGAATTCCATCAAAACCAGGAAATTATTCTGCCCTCATTCTGTTCATCTCCAAAGGGAGATAAAGAGAGAAGATTACACTCTTAAGACCTTGTTAGGTGTCTTTCTATGTATCTGCAAAGAACTGCAGATTTTAGGAAGTCAGTTTATTTCTTCAATACATGCCTAAGAGAGGGTTCTTCAATACATGCCTAAGAGAGGGTTCTGCAGCATCTAAGCAGTCAGTTGCCAGGTGTATCAGGCAGTGCATAATCTCTGCATACCGTGAGGTTAAATTAGATCCCCCACTTAAGGTAAAAGCTCATTCCACAAGAGCAATGGCCACATCATGGGCAACAAAGGCTAATGCTTCTGCTGAAGAATTGTGCAAAGCAGCCACTTGGACCTCTATCTTCACCTTTATCAAACATTATAGGTTGGATGTGGAGGCCTCTGCGGATGCAAGATTTGGACGAGGAATCCTGCAAGCAGTGATTCCGCAATAAAAAGGGTATGATTAATCCTGTTTTTCATATTCTTTCCCATATGCTTTTGCATGCTATATGGTAACTGTTATTCTGTGTTTTCAGTTGAATATGCAAATTTCCCTCCCTCTCTTTTTTTGCATGGGAAGTTCCCATGTTTGATTGGTGATGTGGAGTACACAGAAGAAATAGAGAAATTTACTAACTGATATTTCCTTTTCTTCTGTGTATCTCCACGTCACACCCACCCTTCACCCTGCTATATTATATATTTTTCAGCTTGGACAAGAGTATAACTGGTGATGGTTGGGGGTGTATCCTATTTAAATTAAATTGAACGGTCCTACCAGCTGGAGGAAGGAAGTAAATACCATGTTTGGTGACGTGGAGATACACAGAAGAAAAGGAAATATCTGTTAGTAAATTTCTCTATTTTATAAAAAATAAAATGGTTTTAACTCCTTAAGGACCCTTGACGTACCAGGACCGTCAAGGGTAAATGTGCTCCAACGACCCTTGACGGTCACGGTACGTCAAGGGTTAAACTCTTCCATCGCGGCCGCACGGAGCGATGGAAGAGCGCAGGCTGCTTCTTACTAAGTGTCCCGGTATCGGGACACTTAGTAACGAGCAGTAGATACATTGTTGCAACATGCGATTCGCTTCAAAAGCAAATCACACGTTGCAAAACCTGAATGACAGGGACAGTATTTGTAAATACTGTCCCTGTCAGATCTCTCTGCCTCGCTCCACCTTGCATACTGCTGAGGTGGAGAGATACAGAGAGACATGGTGTTACAGTGTTCCTGTAAAAAAAAAAAAAAAAAAAAAAAAAGTAAAAAAAAAAAGTTTAAATAAAGAAAATTAACCGTTTCATCACTGTTTTGCAGTGATCAATAAGTTCCCCCCATCTGATCACTCTTGGAGTAATCAATTTGCTGCAGATCAGTGTTTTCTGATCTGTGGGACACCCCCCATCCCCCTTGAATTTTTTTAGATTTTTTTTAAATTTTTAAACATTTTTCAAAATGTTTTTTAAATTTTTTTTTTTTTTTTTTTGAATACTAAATATAGTTTAGGTATTTTGGTAGGTAGTTGGGTAGGTTTGGTGTAGACGTGTGTTAGGGAAAGTTTTAGGGATAGGTTTAGGGAACCCCCCCCCCCCCAAAAAAAAAAAAAAAAAAATATATATATAATAAGCTCAGTTTAGATAGGTAGCTCAATTGGGTTAGGTAGGTTCAGGATATACGTAGGTTAGGGTAAGTTTTAGGATTAGATTTAGGTATAGCGTAAGAACCCCCCCCCCCCAAAAAAAAAGAAAACCCAACCCCCCCCAAAAAAAAAAAAATAATAATATAACAAGTGCAGTTTAGATAGGTAGTTCACTTGGGTTAGGTAAGTTCAGGATATACGTAGGTTAGGGTAAGTTTTAGGATTAGATTTAGGTTTAGGGATAGCATAAGAAAAAACCCCCCAAAAAAACCCCAACCCACCCCCAAAAAAATATATATATATATATATAATAAGTGCAGTTTAGATAGGTAGTGCACTTGGGTTAGGTAGGTTCAGGATATACGTAGGTTAGATTTAGGTTTAGGGATAGCGTAAGAAAAAAAAAAAAAAAGAAAAAAAAAAAAAAATTTTTTAGATTAAGTGGACAAAATGCAGCGTAGGTACAGTGTTGAAGAGGTATATGTATTTTTGGCGGCTGACTCAGAGGCAACAGACACTGTGTCAGACTGACGTAATGCAGTTTTCAGAGAGTGAGAGCAGCTCTAGTGACGACTCTGGGCCTTCTCTAAAGAAAAGATGTACTGCCCCAAGAGCTGCCCTGGCAACTGCCCCAGCACCTGCCAAAAGATCTGCCCAAATAACTGCCAAAATACCTGCCCAAAGAAATGCCAAAAGAGCTGCCCTGGCAACTGCCCCAGCACCTGCCAAAAGATCTGCCAAAAGATCTGCCCAAAGACCTGCCAAAAGACCTGCCCAAAGAAATGCCCCAACACTTGCCACTCCTGATCCTAATGAATGGGTATCACCAATCAATTTATGCCCACAAATCCCAGAATTCAAAAGCAACCCAGGGATTCAAATTGATGTGGAAGGATTTACCCATGATAATTTTTTGGATTTGTTTTTGGGGGAAGACATTTTAGGTGAAATTGTGTCCCAAACCAATTTGTATGCTGCCCAGTATACTGCCGCCAACCCTAAGTGTGAAAAACGCTGTTTTTTTTTTTTTGTTTTTTGTTTTTTTTTCTTACGTCAAGGTTTACGAGGGATTGGTGGTAAAATGGTTGTGTACTAAATTGGAAAACACACCTAAAATGAAAGCCTGGGGTGTCTACTTTCCAAAAATATATACTTTTGGGGGGAAATCTTAGAGTGGAGCACTGTTACACAGCCCCAAATGAGACATGGCACCAGTAACGCAAGCTGTGAAGATTCAAAGTGTGAACCTGGAAACGCGCATGTTCCAATTTGGGCCCCGTAGCTCTCCCAAACCTTGAGAAACCTATGCATATGGGGTATTGCCGTACTCAGAAGAAGGAGCTGAACACTAATCAATGCAGTTTATAAAATCTTCACCTATTCTGTGCTTGAAATTCACATCAACATTGAAGGCAAAGTGTGAAAAATGCTGAAATTTTTTTTTACTTACGTCAAGTTTTCACAGGATTATTGGTAAAATGGCTGTGTAGAAAATTTGAAAACACACCTAAAATGAGAGCCTGGGGTGTCTACTTTCCAAAAATATACACTTTTGGGGGAAATCTTAAAAAAGAGCACTGTTACACAGCCACAAATGAGACATGGCACCAGTAACGCAAGCTGTGAAGATTCAAAGTGTGAACCTGGAAACGCGCATGTTCCAATTTGGCCCCTGTAGCTCCCTCAAACCATGAGAAAGCTATGCATATGGGGTATTGCCGTACTCAGAAGAAGGAGCTGAACACTAATCAATTCAACTATTCTGTGCTTGAAATTCACATCAACATTGAAGGCGAAGTGTGAAAAACGCTGTTTTTTACTTGCGTCAAGTTTACGAGAAAGTGGTGGTTAAATGGCTGCGTAAAAAAATTGAAAACACACCTAAACTGAAAGCCTGGGGTGTCTGCTTTCCAAAAATATACACTTTTGGGGGGACATTTTAAGTTGGAACACTGATACAAAGCCCCAAATGAGACATGGCACAAGTGACACAAGATGTGAAAATTCAAAGTGTGAAACTGGAAACACACATGTTCCAATTTGGGCCCCGTAGCTCCCCCAAACCTTGAGAAACTTATGCATATGGGGTATTGCCGTACTCAGAAAAAGGAGCTAAACACTAAACAATATATTTTTAAAAATCTTCACCTATCATGTGCTTGAAATTCACATCAACATTAAAGTGCAAGTGTGAAAAACGCTGTTTTTTTGAACTTGCGTCAAGATTTACGAGCGATTGGTTGTAAAACGGCTGCGTAAAAAAATTGAAAACATACATAAAATGAAAGCCTGGGGTGTCTACTTTCCAAAAATATACACTTTTGGGGGGAAATCCTAAAGTGGAGCACTGGAACGTAGCCCAAAATGAGTAATGGCACCAGTTAACCAAGATGTGAAAATTCAATATTTGTTCAATATTGGGCCCCGTAGCTCCCCCAAACCTTGAGAAACCTATGCATATGGGGTATTGCCGTACTCAGAAGAAGGAGCTGAACACTAAACAATGCATTTTTAAAAATCTTCACCTATCATGTGCTTGAAATTCACATCAACATTGAAGTGCAAGTGTGAAAAACGCTGTTTTTTTAACTTACGTCAAGATTTACGAGCGATTGGTGGTAAAATGGCTGCATAAAAAAATTGAAAACATACATAAAATGAAAGCCTGGGGTGGCTTCTTTCCAAAAATATATACTTTTGGGGGTAAATCTTAGAGTGGAGCACTGTTACACAGCCCCAAATGAGACATGGCACCAGTGATGCAAGCTGTGAAAATTCAAAGTGTGAAACTGGAAACGCGCATGTTCCAATTTGGGCCCCGTAGCTCTCCCAAACCTTGAGAAACCTATGCATATGGGGTATTGCCGTACTGAGAAGAACAAAAGGAATTAAAGAGAAAATATGGTTGAACAAAGACATAGTCAAAATTGCTCCGGTCCTTAAGTCAAATCCTACTCAGATTTTCCCGGTCCTTAAGGGGTTAAGGACCATGGTATCCACACTGGAAGCATTTCCCTTTACAAAGATCAACATGAGAAAATTACATAGCCAAAAACAGGTGCTATGGTTCTAAAGATTGCTGCAATTTACTACAATAAATCGGAAAGATATAAATACAAGGAACAAAAATATAGGGTAACAAGAAATTGCAATTCTAAAGATAAACTCAGTATGAGAAAGGCCTTATATAACGGTGTATATAAACAGTCTTTTCCTTCTTTTGTCTGCTCTAAAGAGGTTGCAGCTTGTCCAAAACACTGATGGAAGGTGAGACAGTACTGGAAAACCAAGAGAAAAGAGTGCAGATCCTCTAAGAGCACATCTGTTTATCATTAATATACAAAACCCCCTATATATTTATGCTCACCAGAAGCAAAATGGTTAAATGCACGTCTGGCTTTCATTTCACCCTTGAGAAAGTGTTATTTTAAACAGTAAATGCGTTGAGGCATTTTTTTAATAGTGCATACATCTAAATATATATTTTTGGAAAACAATTCAATAAATACAGTCCACAATAATCTTTGAATCTTATGAGAGTGCTGATTCCATGTGGAGGAGATTCCTAGGAGATAATTTGACTACAGACGTGCATTTAACTATTTCGCTTCTGGTGAGCATACATATATAGGGGGTTTTGTATATTGATGATAAACAATGTGCTCTTTGAGGGTCTGTGCCCTTTTACCTTTTCTCTTGTTTTTCATGAGAAAATTACATTCTGATCTTATAAAGGTATGGAAGAACTTTAATTATCATATTCATCTCTCTGCAGTGACACCAGTCACTAAGTTCCTTGCTGTATAACCAGAATCTCCAGAGGGAAGACTCTCTCCAAATACATGGACAATTGTCATGATAGACCCCAGCCTGAAATTGTGGGGAATAGTCTGCAATCATCTCTTCATTACGAGTTTATAGTCGAAGCAGGAATTCTTTTTCATCAGTATCTTTGAATTGAGAGCAGCCTTCAGTGCTCTTAAAACTTGGGAGACCCTCTTGATGGGACATTTGCATACTAACCAAAAACACATCAATATCATACATATATTATCAAGGTGGAATCAAGAGCAAAACATTCTGGTTAAAGGTACAAAGGATCCTACACTGCGCAGAAAATCATGTTCCAGCTTTATCTGCTATTTTTGCTCCAGGTTATCCATAATTCCCCATAAATGTAATACCTCTTTATGGTATTTCATCTATAAATTAGATTCAATAATTTCTTCTGGTAAATCACAGAGTAAGAGTTCTATTCTTGCGTTAATCTATGTAGCCATCTTCATATCACTTTGCCTCTTCCCGCTATATCTCCCCACCTGTCTTCATGCACACACACTTACCTCAAGACTAAAACACAAGTCCGCGCTCCAAGTATATTCCATTACATCTTTATTGTTGTGATGCTGATATAATTGAAGAAACATATTAAACATAGTTCAGCAATTCTGTGTAGATCAAATGTATGCTCTGGATTCCATCAGACTGTGCGGGTAAGCCAGCATCACAAATGCATTTCAGCCATTTACTGAGCTTGATGAGATGCATTTTATATACAGTGGCTTTATTAACCTGTTGGCTGCTGAATAGGGAGAGAGGATATAGGGTATTAAAGACCTGCTTCCACCTCCGACACGAATAACTTTGCTTGATTGATGCTATGACTGTTTTATTAATCGATAGACTAACATGTCTTAGTGTGGCATACTGTGTGTGACACGGATAAATGTATTTGTGTTCTTGGACTAATATCCAGGATACTATTTTGGAATGGCCAAGTGCATTATATATGATTTCAGTTGCTTCATATGGGCCCTGTTAGATTATGGAATTATGTTGGCTGGGATGCATCTTTTTCCCCAAATATATTTAGGGTATTGTTTTTTATATTGAATACTAAAATGATTTATTAGTGCGTGAAATGTATGAGAAATGGAGTTCTGAATTATTGTGATCTTATTTTTCTTTCCTTAAAGAAAACAGGATCCCTATGCTAATCAATGGAAGTTGCAGAACTCAAAGATGACATCTGTATATCGGTTTTTGTAAACGTCAACAATTGGAATCTCAGAATTTCCTAATGCTTACTTGTATAATCTGCATGATTCCTTCCTATAAGAATCCAACGCCTCATTGGGATTTGATCATGATTTTCGAGGTTCTAAAAGAGGATCACTTTGAATATTGTCATAAGTATCTCTTTGCCATCCTAGAATAGCAAGACTATTTTCTGCTATTCCCCCAGCTTAAAGAGTATCTGCACTTGGTGCTCTGTCATGCAGATCACCTCATCTAACCTTTCATCAGGATAAACTGCGTTTAGGATCTGTTCATTAACTCCACCCTTAGGTGGTTTCTTTCTTTCATCTGAACCAGGAATTAACTTAACCTTCCTTGTATCCTAACATTTCTATTGAAGGAAGAAAGACTACATTGTTTGGCTGTAGTTCAGTGCCTAAAACATCATGTTCAGTTTATGGAAATAGGTAAAGCTACAAAACCTAGTCGATTAAGGTTGAAAATAAAGCTCAGCCTTTGGCATTTCTCTCTCTTTGATCCAGAGAGATGCAAAAATACTATATTGAATTCATTTTAATTAAGCCACACGTGGGTGACAAATATACTTTACTTTCTCTGACGTCCAATACAGGTTACTGGTAACTCTGGGATGCGACCCGCCCCTTAGTAGGCAGGAACAATTCTAAAAGTGTATGCAGGGGTTGGAGCCTTCCTTCCCTCCTTGGCTGCCGCTTGTCAACCAGCTCCAGAAAGATTTGTTCCTTGGTGAAGACACCAGGCTGAGAACAGTCCTGCTATAGTTTTTAGAATATTTTTTATTTCCTTAGATATGGAATACCACCATTAGGCAGATTACCATGACTGGCAAACGCCCTTAGATGTGGCTAACTCAGTATCCAGGTGCTTTTTGTGGTCCTTAAGCCCTGAGGGGGAAAATCTTGATTCCAAGTGCTTCCCCAGGAGTTATCCACTGAGGTACTTCTTGCTACATTGTAATCTGAAGACAGAAGATCTGCAGAAAAGGTGAGCAACCCTTTGAGTGCTGCAGGTCCATTTGTCCCACAGTGCCCCTCTGCACAGGGATGTATTCATTGGAGTTCGTATTGCACACTCCTGCACTCATTGGGTATATCTGTCGGGTGTTTGGAGCAGGTTTATTTGGTAACTTTTTCTAACACTTTTCCTACTGGGTTAGTGTTTTTTGGGTATCCTCACATGGTCTATTGATGTTTTACACATTTTATTGTTTTACTTTAAAATTTGTAAAAATTGTGTACTGTGCCTTTAAGGAGCGCTTTACTGCATAGACGCCATTGCTCCATTCACTCCTATGGGACTGAACTGTGTGGGACGTGTATCTGCAACCCTTCAACCTAGCGACTTCAGAGATGGCTCATTTTACTTGTCTGCCCTTGTTCTATCATCCAGTTCATGTTTCTAGTGTGTTGGGGGGCTCAGGTAACTTCGGGCACTGTTTGGGGTACTGTTTTGGGAAAAACTAAATTTCCCATGAGCACTTGCTTCTCGCCCTTGTTTCTGATTGGCTCCTGCCACGGCATCCATTTTGTGAGCATTTCTGGGTGAGTATCCTATGCAGAGCTTGGACTTTCCTTCTCTCCTCTGCAGATTAACCCTTCGCCTGCCAGATAAGTTTATTTTAGCGATTTCTGGGGTAAAACTTTAATCCTACACACTATAATTTAGTGATTTATTGTACAGTAGGTTATTTGACACTGTGAGAATGTCTATACTGCTGGAGCTTGGGGCTAGACTGAAGGCTAAAGAGGCTGGGGTCTCTGTATCCCCATTGCACATTGCTTTTCCTTTCACTCAGGGCAACCTAGAGAATTCTCAGGTCACTTATGCCCAGCATGTTCTGATGTCCCTGACAGCATTCCAGGGACCTCCAGCCATGCGATGGTGCCAGCTTGGGTGCAAGAGTTCAAGGCTGCGACTAGGGACCTTAGGTCCACATTGCAACTCTTTCCAACCCAATTACAGGGGGCCTTTCAGTCTTTGCAGGCCCCCTCCTCAGTCAGGTCTTCCCTGCCCAAACCTTAGAGAGTACCTGACATGTCCGATTCCTCTGAGGAGGAACTGCTGGTGGATTCGGATGTTGAGGAATGTTCTGTGTTGGGGTCCTTTCAGTTTTTTGGGGACCCTTTTGAGGCTGAACTTGAACCCTCCGCTGAGGGCCTGATCAGGGCTGTCTTAACTACTCTTAACATTCCCCTAGTTCAGGAGGTCCCTTCTGATCCCTCTGATGTATTCCTGAAGCCTGCTTAGCCCCTTACTTTCCACCTAACCCCACTATTGACCGCCTTTTGTCTGAGGAGTGGAAATCCCCGGACAAGAAATCATCTGTGTCCAAGAAATTTGCCAAGCTTTAAACCCTTTTCTGAAGCTGCGCTTGCTCAGTGGGTTCATCCCCCCCCCAAAGTGGATGCTCCTGTATCCAGGCTATCTAAATCTACTGCCTTGCCAGCCTCTGATGCCTCCGCTCTGAAGGACTGGACAGGCAAGAAACTTGGTTTTCCTCAAGTCCATTTTTGTCACTGCTGGTTCTGCTATGCGTCCAGTGTTTGATGCAGCATGGGTGAACCGGGCCATTGCGGCCTGGACTGAACAGCTCACCAAGGCTGTCCGTCAGGATGTACCTACTTCAGATAAGTTGCGCCTTCTTGCCAACATATCTGCGACACAGCACTGTTTCTGCTGCCTTATTTGATGCCATCCGTTTGGTGGCTAGGGTTTCCACCATGTCTGCGGTGGCCAGACGGGCTCTTTGGCTCAAGATCTGCTCTGCTGACACTGCTTCCAAGAATGCCTTACTTTCCCTACCCTTTCATGGTACCTCTTTGTTTGGGCTGGATCTTAAGGATCTAGTCAGTGAGGCCACAGGGGGTAAGAGTACTTTTCTACCCTTGGTCCCCAGGAAGAAATTGCCACCTAAGTGTAACCGGTATTTTCGTTTCTTTCAGAATGAGACATGTCCGGCAAACCAGATGCTCCCTCATCTCAGTTTACCTCCTCCAGGCCCAAACAACAATGGAAGCCAAAGGTCTCCTCCAAGCCCAAGGCTTCCAAGACTTCTTCGGCATGACTCGCGAAACCCGGGTCCACACTCTGCTGTGGGTGGTCGTCTACTACACTATCACAGCATTTGGGAGGACTTGGTGGCGGACCCGTGGGTGCAGAGAAACACTGTCTGTTTGACAGCGCTGTTCAGGCTCTTCTGGACAAGGATTTTCTAGAGCCGGCACCAATCCAGGACAGGGGCTGGGTTTTTACTCAGACCTCTTTGTGGTCGCCAAAAAGGACGGCGGTTGTTGCCCTATTTTGGTCTTGAAGGATCTCAATTCCTTTGTGCCCAGGACTCATTATTGTCACTCTGCTCACAGTGATTGCTGCCATGTCCCCGGGGGAATTCCTTGCTTCTCTGGATCTTTAGGATGCGTACTTACACGTTGCCATTCATCCAGAGAGCCGGCAGTACCTCTGGTTTGCCTGCGACAGGGGACATTTTCAGTTCTCAGCTCTTCCATTTGGTCTGATGATGGCTCCTCAGGTCTTCAGCCGTGTCCTGGCTACCTTGATATCCATCCTCCACCGGAACGGCATCAGAGTTACTCCATCCATGGACGACTTGCTTCTAAAAGCCCCCTCTGCGGAACTTCATCAGCAAGTTCAGAACTGCATTCAGGCTCTCGCCCATCACGGGTGGATCATCAACTTGGAGTAGTCCGATCTTGTCCCATCCCAGCGTCTGGTCTTCCTGGGCCTTCTCTTTGACACTCAGAAGAGCATGGTGTTCCTCACGGACGAGGTTGTTCACCAGATAGCCCTCAGGGTTTCCATGATTCTGTCTCAGGATCCAGTTCCAGTCCAGAAGCTATCATCTCTGGTAGGGAAATTCATATCCACCATAGAAGCGGTCCCATCTGCCATGGCGCACACCAGGGAGCTCCAGAGGTTCGTTCGTGATCCAGGTGAGCAGGGGTTAACAGGATCTTCTGAAGATGTCTGTTTCTCTTCCTCTTCATGTGGAACTGAGCTTGTCCTGGTGGCTCGACCTTTCCAACTTGCTGAAGGGCAAGTCCTTCCTGGTACCCTTCTGGACCAAGGTGACGAAGGATGCCAACCTCTCTGGATGGGTTGTGGTCCTGGGTCGCTTGAGCGCTTGGGGTCGGTGGTCTCCGGAGGAGTCTCTCCTTCTGATCAACATATTCGGGCGATATTTCATGCCCTGTGACATTGGACATCTCAGTTGGAAGGCTGTCTGGTCGGAGTGGAGTCTGACAACGCAACGGCCATGGCTTACATCAACAAGCAAGGCAGAACAAGAAGTCTCACTGCTTGGTTAGAGGTCAAGGCTATTTTGTCCTGCGCAGAACACATTCCTGCCATATCTGCAGTGCACATTCCAGGTGTAGACAACGTCATGGTGGACTTCCTCAGTCGACACACAGTGGACAGCGGAGAGTGGGAGTTGCATCCAGAGGTGTTTCAACTCATTGTTCAGCGATTGGGTCCCCCTTACATTGACCTGATGGCGACAAGACACAACAGGAATGTTCCACTGTTCTTCTCTTGGTGGGGTGACCCTCTAGCAGTGGATGCGATGTCCATTCCATGGTTCTTTCCTCTGGCTTACATCTTTCCTCCCCTTCCCATGTTGCACAGGGTGTTACAGAAATTACGACTGGAGCGTTGCCCAGTTATTCTGATTGCTCCATACTGGCCTCGTCCATCTTTGTTTCCGGAGCTCTTGGATCTGTCAGTGGCGGAGCCCTTTTGGCTCCCCTGCCATCTTGATCATCTTCTACAGGGTTACTTGTGGAAGGAGGATGTTCATTGGCTAGCTTTGACGGCTTGGAAATTGAATCCTAAATATTGAAGAAGGGCTTCTCTTCTGGTGTGGTAGCTACTATGCTCAGTTCCTGTAAGCCTGTTTCTTCCAAGATCTACCATCATGTCTGGTTGACTTGGTGTGCTGAAAGGGACCTGTCTCAGGAATTTGATCTGCCTACGGTCCTGTTTTTTTTGCAGGACGGTGTGGATAAGTGCCTCAGTTTGAATTCCCTTAAGGTTCAGACTTCTGCTCTCTCTGTTTTCTTTCAGGGGCTCATTGCCATCCTTCCTGATGTTAAGATTTTCTTCCAGGGCGTTGCTCATACCCATCCTGTTTTAAAGTCTCCCACTCCTCCGTGGGATCTTAATTTGGTCTTGGGTGTCCTTCAGCACCCTCCCTTCGAGTCTTTGGCTACTACTCCTGTACGCCTGTTGACGTGGAAAATGGTCTTTCTCCTGGCAATTGTCAGTTCCCCATGTTGCGGAGTTACATGCTCTGTCCTGTAAACCACCCTATTTGGTGTTTCACAAAGACAAGGCCGTGCTTCGCACTTCTAAGGAGTTTCTGCCAAAGGTGGTCTCTGAGTTACTCTTCAATCGGGAGATTGTGGTGCCTTCTTTCTGACCTGACCCCACCTCTGACGAGGAGAGCGGTCTCCACTTGTTGGTTGTGGTGCGTTGTCTCAAGTTTTATGTACATCTCACTGAGTCTATCAGGCAATCAGACGCGTTGTTCAACATTCCCGCATCAAAGGTGACTATTGCTTCTTGAATCAAGTCCACTATTCGTAAGGCTTATGAGTTGGGGAAGAAGCCTGTCGCTTTCAGGGTCATGGCTCATTCTTCTTGTTCTATTGGGGCCTCTTGGACTTACAAGATCTGCTGATCAGTTATGCAAGGTGGCCACTTGGTCGTCTGTGCACAGCTTTTCGAAGCACTAGTGTGTTGGCATCGTCTGATGCCAGCTTTGGGAGGAAAATCCTGGAGGCAGTATTGCCTGTCTAGGATTTTTCTTGGTTCTTGGTGCTTCCTTCACTTTTGAGCCCTGTTGGCTCTAGTTCAGTGTGTTGTGTAACATTTCCTGGGGTGTTGTTACCCCTGTTCAGTGTCTGTTGACACTTCAGTTGTTTTGTTGGGCTATCTCTGATCTGATGGTTCATATATGCACTGGTGACTTTGGGGGCCTTGCTCCTGGTCCTTGCCTCCTTCCTGCCTCTGGGAAACTCAATGGTTGGACATCCCAGAGTTACCAGTATTGGATGACAGAGAAAAGAGGATTTTAGTCTTGCCTGTTAAATCCTTTTCTCGGCAGACTGGGGGTCCTTCGGGGTCATGCTCACAGGAGTCTTCTTCCCTGCTACTATCTAGTCATAGTTAGTGTCTCAAATCTTTCTGGAGCTGGTTGGCTAGTTGCAGCCAAGGAGGGAAGTGAGGCTCCACCCCCCTGCATACACTGAGAATTGTTCCTGCATACTAAGGGGCGGATTGCCTCCCAGAGTTACCAGTTACCTGTATGGACTAAGAGAAAATAATTTAACCCTTTGAGTGCCAGTGGGGTACAGAAAAAATCCTCTTTTAAAGCAGTGTGAAATTTCCAGCTTTTAGAATGCGTTTGTTTTAGCTAGGAAAGTTTACATTGCTTTGCTTTTTTTTTTTTTTATTAGTGCATCTATATTACTTCTCTTATGTAAACAACTCTGTTCCTCCAATCCCTTTATCAGTTTTGTTGTATATCCCTTACTTTTTCCAGTTCAATAATGTCTTTTTTTAAGAACTGTTCTCCATATCCCAGATTAGGCCTTAAGTATGAATTATATAACTGTAGAAATGTATTTGTATCCCGTCTGCATCTGCACTCTTCTATGACCCTCTTGTATCTTTAAGCTGCAGCGTGACACTATGCCGCTTTGAATTCTATTGATACACCTAAGTCTTTCCAAGTATTCCCTAAATAGTTTTCACTACTGTATGTGTACTATTTGTTAATGCCACTCAAATGTATAAACTACGTTTATCTTTATTAAATCCCATCTACCGATTTTTCGCCATCATTCATGGAGTTTATGCAAAGTTTTGTGCATAAAGAACACATCCTGTCTGAATGTATTTCCTTACACAGCAAAGATTAAGAAACTTTCAATACCCACTTCTAGATCATTAATAAACAAGTTAAAAAGCACTGGGCCTAGAACTGAACCCTGTGGCACCCGACTTGCAACTTTAGACCATCTTGAAAGTTCCATTTACAAGAACTCCTGCCATCTATCATTTAGCCATTTCTCAATCCATGTAAACATAAACTTGTAAACTTAAGACTTTTATATAATGAAGTAACTAGTTGTGTGGCGCAGTATACAAGGCTGTTGTAAAATCCAAGTATACTACGTCAGGAGCAGTTTTCCACATTATTGCATACTTTTTAGTTGAATGCAATTAAATTACTTAGACATGATCTACTCTTCATAAAATTTTGACTGCTGCTAATGTTGTTTGTCTTCAAATAATTCAGAATTCTATGGATTTGTAATCCTTCTAATACCTTGCTCCCTGTGGAAGTCTTCTGGTTTAGATTTTGCCCCCTTTTTTGAATTATAGTGTATTACATCTGCTTTCATCGAATCTAATGACACTATGCCTGCTGAGAGAGAATCAATAAATATTAAGTTTAATGGTCTTGCTATTACTGAATTAAGTTTAAGTACCCTTGGGTGTATACCATCAGGTCCATGTGCTTTGTTCACCATAAACTTTTCCCGTCTCTCTTTGGCTTTGTCCTCAGTAAGACATTTACATTATGGAGGGAATTCTGTCATTCTCTGTCCATAGACTGGCATTGTTGCCAGTAAGGTGTCAGCCATAGCCTTATCCTTGTAAAATTGTTTTGGGTTTGTAGTGATCTTTTGCAGTGCTTTACATATTTTCAGTTCTAGCTAGTCTAATTGCTCATTTTCAGTTTATATTACATTCTTAATTTTTTTTAAATTAAACACTGACCCTTCCAACTTAGATTAAAAGCATGCTTCTTCACATTTCTCATCGCCTCTTCAGTTTTTACCCCCGATGGTGGATATATTGATTATTTTATTCAAAAACATTTGCAATAGCAGGTAGGTCTCTTCAAACTCCTCAATATTGGGTAGCTTTCATCAAATGCCATCAACATCTTTGACTACCCCAGTGTGTTTCTCAATCCACATAGTATTTATATTTTCACTAGACCCTTCGTTAAGATCTTCCCTTACACTAGGTTCCACCTGTCATTGCCAACAGCGCAAGTGTTTATTTTATTTTGGTCCAAATAAAATAATTGATCCTGTAAGTACATTTTTAGAAAAGCAGACATTTTCAACTGCGGATTCTACTTAGATCTTTTTTTGCTCTTCTGTTTTCTTCCCAGGTTTTAAAGCTTGTTTTAGAAAGACCTACCGCTCCCTTTTTATTAACCAGATATTCCTAAAAAATGAATATCCCACTAGTTCAGGGGCACTAAAACCTGTCCTCAGTCCCCCTACTCCAGCTATTTCAGGATTTTCTAACATGCACACAATTTGAATTAATCTGTGGTTCAATTATGAAAAAATAGCATGATATTTACATGCTTTTTTAATACAGGGGATTCTGAAAGTGCCCAGCAAGCATCGACCTTTTTAACAGTGGTAGTTATATCCACTCTATATTACGATATCTAAATACTGTATTTTTAGCCACTAGTAGTATTCTCTCAGGGAAATGTATGCAGCTAGTCTCTGCTTGGGTATCAGTAGTACCAAATGAACGTAATTGGGCTACTTTCTAATTCCATTATCAAACCAGATTCTAGGAGAACAGAAAAATTACATATTAATAATAAATCGCATTAAGTAAACCATTTTTTTCGTGATGTATTGACTGTCATTTTCTTGGGGAATCACAGAAGAGCCTGGTTCTTTAAATCTCTTCTGTCCTAAATTTTTCTCAGGTGAGTGATTCACTCGCTATTAACAATAGAACTTCATGCTGTATTACTCTTTGGAGCGAGGGACAATAGTCAGAGGGTTATCGATTCAACCTCACTCAATCTGGATCTGGAGATTACAATATATTTTTTCAGTGCCATATTATATAGCCAATATTCTTCTATTGGAACTAAACATCTGCATTATTTGAACCTTTCCTCATAACTCATGTGTAAACCTGCAGAAAAACTTTCTGATCTTTAAAAAGTGTCTGTTTGTCTCGAGTTGGGGGTGTAAACTGTAAACTCTCCAGGTCATACCTGAAAATGAGCAATCTCAAAGAATTTTTCCTGGTAAAACATTTTCTAAATGAAATAATTAATCTTAAATTCCTAGGATGAAACAACCATCCGACATATACTAAATAAATTAAGAGAAACATCATAAGATAAACAAATAAGTCCGTATGCCAGTTAACTTGTTTGACTTATGTCCAAAGAAATACACTGACTGGATTTGTCTATATCCTTTGTTCCCAACACTCTTCTCTGGGTTGCCTAACAGGCCATGTCTTTAGGAATTCCCTGCTTGTGCGTAAGTGATTTAATTTAATAACTGAGCCTCTGCTTAACTCGCCTGTTAAGTAGCAGTCAAATCCTGAATACATGGGCCTGTTAGGTACCCCCTGAGGAGAGGGTTGTAAATCACTGCCCTGTATGTTCAGTGAGGGTTAACTTCAGGATTCTGCACAATGTTTTGACTCAATGTGCAAAGCATAGCATTTCTCAACATTGTTCCAGTCTGATCATAATTTTTCCAGAGCTGATTTGTGGTTATCTCCTCTTACTGCCTTCCTATATATCAAATTAGGAAGTAAGATTCCCATTTTAAAAATTGTATGATAATAGAAAACTCTTCAACAGGACTGTTAGATTTTAGGATGAGGGCAAGAGTAATAAAAATTTGAAAGACTATTTTGAGGCACTGAGGAATGGGATGGATCTAGTTCCCCATAAACATTCTTTATGGCCTGAAACTTCTGCTTTCAGTCCTGTTTATGAATGGTTTATGAATGGCTGTTACTTCAATAAACACAATTGGCTAGAGGGAGAACATCCTCATCAAGTTAGCAAATGCCTTTTGTGACTTCTGTCTAGTTGACTTAGAGTTCAATGAGAACTATTGTTGACTATAAAAATGCTAGTAATCACCAGTAAGGTACAATCCCAAAGTCCAAAATAAGAGAGGCATAATTGGTACTTGCTTTATGGGATAGATTAAGGGTACTTACAGATGTGGACATGTGCGATATAAAATAACCCATAAAAGTAATGTCCCTGGTAAGAAAATGTATGTTAATGCCAGTCATAGGCTATGGAGAAGAAGACGGACAAGCACACACCATCTGAGAGCAATCAGAGTAAATATAAAGAAATATAAGATATAAATAAATATACTTACAATACATTTTCTTGTAAGTGAAGCCCAAAAATGTCTTGGAATGAAGGGACAGGTGTAGATGGCAGTCACCCTGCTGTGCCTGGGTCTCTGAAGTGGTATTCAGGCGTATCTCTCTTGGATGTATTGAAATGAGTAGGGGTCCTTTGTATGGAGGACAGATATCTGATATAAAAGTAAATCTGTATAGCAACTTCTCCGAACAAGAACGCTGCATGAAGAGCACTCGCCAGATATTTTCTTGGAGTGTGGACATGTCTGAAGCCCGAACCGTCTTAAGGGGACAAGAGTCAGCCAAGGCAGAAGTATATTTAAATATTTTATTAAATAAACAATGCATCCCTACATGTTTCGTGAAATCCAGGTTCACCTTGTTATGGGATGAGTTATATTCTGAAATATCTCTTCTATTTATACATATGTTTGAAATTTGAATTTCCTCCAAAATCTACATGGCTTACTGAGGACAAGGTCCAAAAGAGACTGGAAAGGGTTATCGTGAATAAAGCGCCTGGACCGGACGGTATACACCCAAGGGTACTTAAGGAACTTAGTTCAGTAATAGCAAAACCATTATACTTAATATTTATTGATTCGCTTTCATCAGGCATAGTGCCCTGTGATTGGAGGAAAGCTGATGTAGTTCCATTGTTTAAAAAGTGAGCAAGATCCAAACCAGGAAATTTATAGACCTGAGAGCTTGACTTCCATAGTGGGTAAGATACTAGAAGGGTTATTAACTGACAGTATTCAGAACTATGTGAAGACAAACAATATCATTAGTAGGAATCAGCATGGTTTCATGAAGAACAGATCATATCAGACTAATTTACTTGCATTTTATGAAAGAGTGAGTAGTAATTTGGACAGGGGAATTGCTGTTGATGTAGTATACTTGGATTTTGCAAAAGCCTTTGACACAGTGCCTCACAACAGGTTACTGCATAAATTAAAAGGCTTCGGTTTGGGTGGTGTTATCTGTACATGGATTGAGAACTGGTTAAATGATAGATGGCAGAGAGTTGTTGTAAATGGAACTTTTTCAAATTGGTCTAGGGTTATAAGTGGGGTGCCGCAGGGTTCAGTCCTGGGCCCAATGCTTTTTAATTTGTTTATTAATGATCTAGAAGTGGGAATTGAAAGTAGCATCTCAATCTTTGCTGATGACACTAAGCTATGTAAGGAAATACATACAGAGCTCAATGTTTTTTCCCTACAGAAGGATTTAGATAAACTAAGTGAATGGGCAGAAAAGTGGCAGATGTCATTTAATGTAGATAAATGTAAGGTTATGCATTTGGGTTGTAGAAACAAACTTGCTACATATACTCTAAATGGGAAACAACTTGGGAAATCCTCATTAGAGAAAGATTTAGGTGTACTGATAGACAATAGTCTTCACAGCAGTGTGCAGAGTCACTCAGCTGCTGCAAGAGCAAATAGAGTACTAGCCTGCATAAAAACAGGTGTAAAAGCAAGGGATGCTAATATTATCCTACCTCTGTATAAATCCTTGGTTAGGCCTCATCTAGAATATGGAGTACAATTTTGGGCGCCTGTTCTAAAAAAAGACATTACTGAACTGGAAAAGGTGCAGAGACGTGCAACAAAACTGATAAAGGGATTGGAGGATCTGAGTTACAAAGAGAGACTAGCCAAACTGGGTTTGTTTACATTAGAAAAGAGACGTCTAAGGGGTGATATGATTACCATTTACAAATACATTCAAGGTCAATACAAAGAACTATCCAATGAATTATTTATGCAAAGAGCTGAGCTAAGAACAAGAGGTCATCCATTAAGACTTGAGGAAAGGCGCTTTCGACTAAAACACAGGCAGGGATTCTTTACAGTAAGGGCGGTAAGGCTATGGAATTTTTTGCCTCGGGATGTTGTGCTTGCAGATAATGTAACTGCATTCAAAAAAGCAATGGATGCCTATCTAGCACAGAACAATATTGACAGTTATGAAACCTAATGTGTTCAAAGCTTCTGAATAAAACCTATGAAAAAAAATAAGTATAATATCTATAGTTCTATATAAAAAAGGGGCTTCAGTGTCTCATATTTTTTATTCTAGTTTTAAAGCCCGTGTACACAGGCCAACACTGGCGGCACTGCAGTCATGCGCAGTACTGACTGCCCACACCGCGGCTGATATGGAAATGGGCACTCCAAATTCAGACCGTAGTCCTCTCTGGTCCCAGGAAGGTGCTCAGAGAGGACTCCGGTCTGAATTCGGAGCTCCCCGCTCTGTATCAGCTGTGGCGTGGGCAGTCTGTACTGCTCTTGACAGCACCACGTGCAGCCGTCTCTACTGCGCATCACGGCTTCTGACAAACATCCTTAATGAGTTATAATACAGGATGTAATAAATTAAAGGTATGTTGTTTAAAATAGTGTGTAACTATTAGCTGTAAAGGGAAAAAACCTATGACGAGCTTACTAAATAGAGAGTACTCACTGTTAAAAACAATAAAGAGGAAATTAGAGGTATCCGCTTTGAAGAAAGTTGCTGACCTCCAATTCCTCATTTAAACCCTTAGGTGCTAAGGTGTCGAATGTATAAATCCAGTAGGCTATATCTGATATCTGTGCTCAAATGCCCAATCTCTTAGGGCTCTGGTGGTCTTCCCTGCATACTGGGTCCCACAACCACAGGTGATAACGTAGATGACAGTCTCTTTCACATGTTATCAAATGTAGAGCTTGTTATACTGGTGGTCTTGTTAGTAGGTGCACCGACTGCAGGGATCGAACTATGAAGACGTTTGCATTTGCCTACTGGGGCGTTTCAGTTGAATATATTCTTCCTGGGTTTTTTTTGTTTGTTTTTTTTATTATTCAATGTTTGAGTTGTGCAAATATTATGGGGTACAGAAAAAAGAGACTGGAAGGGGGTACATAAGAGAAAACAACAAATCAGACAACAGAGCGGACCAGATAAGAAAATGAACAGGAAAGAGAGAGAGGAAAAGAAAAAAAAAAAAAAAAAAAAAAAAAAAAGGGGGGGGGGAGTCATGGTGACAGTCGGTGGGGGAGCACAGAGTCCACCCAGGGAGACCAGATTTGGAGAAATGAAGAAGAGGAGGCATGCAGGTAAGCAGTCCTCTTCATCTTAAGCAGTTGTCAGATCCTGCTATCCAGTGGGGCATGGCAAGGTGGTATCGTTTTCCAGTGGTATGCAATATGACACTTGGTCAAAGCACAGACTTGAAACACCAACTTGTTAGCAGTTGGAGATCAACGGGGGTGTCGAGATGAAGCAAAGCGGCTTCCTGGTTTCTTTTTAACCTTTTTGGATGGCTTGTTGCAATATGTCCGCGTACAGTTTTAGCTTTTTTTTTTCTTTTTCTTTCTTTTATAGGTGACTCTAGCTTTGTTTGTTAATTTGTCTTTTATAGTAAAGGGGCCTATTAAACAATGCTCCAGTGCTTTTGAATAATATTATAAATCATAGTTGAAGCATCATTGTATTGGTTGATGATGGATGGCGGTTTCTCTTCCATTGTGTTCGTTCTTTTACATAAAAAAAAAAAGAAAAAAAGATATCTTGTTTCCAAACTTAATCCCCCCCCCTTTTTTTTTTTTTTTAAGCAGACTCTATGATCGAGATCTTGTGTCCTCTTTCAAGTAGCTGCTCTTTCAGATCATCACTATTCTTTTGTTTTACTACAATTCCATCTTAATCTGTGAAATTGTCAGAATGGTAGATTTTTTTTTTACCCATTTTGGGTGATGGCGGCTATCCACTGAGGAACTGATTCCTAGAAACATAATTTTTGTAAATGGAAAGAATGATTTTTGGTGGGGATTTCCCTCAAGTTTAAGATCCAAAAAATTGACGTGTTGTGTGTAGGTGAATTTCAGTCCCAAATAATTGATGTTAAACTTGTATCAGTTGTTGCAGATCCTCTAGAGAGCCACCACAGATGATGAGGATGTAATCTATATAGCTACCATAGTAGACCAGGCTCCCCCCCCCCCCCCGATCTCTCCCTGGGCCAAATCTTCCCAAAAGCCCATGAAGAACTTTGCATATGAGTGGGCAAACCTGGTCCCCATGGATGTACCTTTGATCTGTAGATAAAAATCCTCCTGAAAAGAGAAGAAATGATGATTTAAAATGAAGGAAACACGACTGATGAGGAATTTGATTTGTGTTGAGTGTAAGATCTGCTTCTAAAAAGTACCTGACTGCTTGTAAAACCAAAATGTGGTCTATGCAGGCATATAAAGATAATACATCCAGTGTTTCCCAAATAAAATCTTCCTGTCAAATGATAAACAAGGCATTTAATACATGTGAATCCCTTATATGAGGGTAAGTTAATAACAATAAGCTTTTGCAGAAAAAAAAAATGAATTGAGATCAGAAATGATTGGCCTCTCTGGGAGATTGCTATTGACTTTATTTAACTTGGGAATGTGATAAAGGCAGATCTGGGTGTTCTAAGTAAATCTACTGGAACTCTTGCTTGTTTAATCCCATTTCAATCCCTTCGTCTAATAAATTTTTTTTTAATAAAGCGTTTATCTATAGCTGACAGGTTGTATGACAGTTTCTGGTAAAAAAAAAAAAAATTCATCCGAGAGGAGACTGCATGCTTCTGCTAAATATGTGGTGATATCCTGCATGACTTTGGCTCCCCCCTTATCCACCTCCCGTATAGTGATTGATTTATCTGAGGAGAGGTCTCTCAATGCCTTAAGTTCTTTATCATTAAGGTTGTCTTTCGCCTTAAATTGTTTAATATCCTTCACCTTGATTTTGAATTCCTTCATGGCCATACTGAAGGTGTCCACAAAAGGTCCTTTGTATCGGGATGGAAAGAGCTGGGAGTGTTTTTTGAAAGGTGTGTATACATTCTATATTTTGAGGTGTGTTATTAACCATCTGTTTGCATTTCTGCATCATTTTCTGATAGTTTCTAATATTAGCAGATGCTGAAGATCGCTCTCCTTTAATGGAGTTTCTTCTTTTAAGAATGTTTCAGTTGTAGGGTCTTTGGACTTTTTTATGGCAAAATACCTGTGTAGAGAGAGTTGTCTCGTGAATATTTTCAAGTCCAAAATGAAGAAAATCATTTGGTTTACAAGCAGGTGCAAACTTAATCGGACGAGACTGAGTACTATGTAAGATTTCAGCACCTTAAGATCTTATTATTCTTCACGGAGACCAGTGTGACAGACGACGTGGGTCATGGTCTCCATGGCAACACTCTGAATCAGGCAAGGAATCGGAGCGAGGTGCAAGTTTGTTCTGTGTTGCTCACAGCTCTGACTTCTCTGTGCATTCAGTCATGCGGACCAGGCACAACTTCAGTCTTCCGCTGTATGTTTGTGCAGCTCTGTATCCACTCAGGACCCTTACTCATTCCAGTACATCCAAGAGAGATACTTCTGAATACTACTTGAGAGACACAGGCACAGCAGGGCGACTACCATCTACACCGGTCCCTTCATTCCAAGACCTTTATGGGCTTCACTTAAGATCTTTTCTTGTGAGTAGGTTCATTTGTACCTTACATTTCTTTATATTTACTCTGATTGCTATCAGATGGTGTTCTTTTTCTCCAGATCTTACGCTAAGTGAAACGTGCCACTGAAGACAGCACGAACTACAGCTGCAACCTAGAGACTTCCTATACACACTGACATTGGTGATTTTTGCGTATATGTATGTGCGTATAAGCAATAGCCTGTGGAGCTCTATATTTGAATATGTTTTTCCTCTTCGTTATAGGCTATGGGACATAGTATATGCCCCCTGCGCCACAAATCCATCTTGGTATACTTTACACTCTGTATAACTTATTAGGCACTCTGTCTTCTAATGCAATTATACTACCCATCACTGTGATGTGTTTAAAGGAGATCTATCACCCCTAAAGTTAGTCTTAACATGTAGGCTGTATAGCAAATGTTATATTGTCTGCAAATGTATTTATTTTTTACATTATTTGGCCGAAGTCTGAAGAATAGCTACAGCCCTGCACCTACTTCCAGACAGACTGTAGTTACCAGCTGTGCACCGCAGTCTGTCACTCTGCCTTTGATCCCCTCCCTCTAGCCAGCCTCCTCCGATGACAGAGGCTTTCGGTCTGTAAACTGGAGCGATCTCTAGCCAGTGAGAGCACTCCAGCTTACAGACAGCCTCTGTCATCAGAGGAGGCTCGATAGAGGGAGGGGAGCAGAGACAGAGTGACAGACTGCAGTGCACTGCTGGTAACTGTAGTAGCCGAATCTTAATTATGAATATTAATCTGTCAATTAATATAGAATAATTAAGTAATAAGTTAAAACATTAATATTTGTTACATTTCTTAGTATTATGGTTGAATATGTGGATAGAAAATACACAAAACATTGTAATATTATATGTCAATTTAATATTATAAATTATAGCAAGTAACAGGCTATACATTATGATAACAGTAACAATGAAAAAACAAAAAAACTGCAACATATAACTTACAAATGTCCCCAGCCCTTGGCTGGGGCTAAGGAGAGAGAGCTGATGGTCTACATCTTAGGAACAGTCAAGAGGTAGCCCTGAATCTCCCTTACCTCTGCTTTTTATTCCCAGTGGAATGTTTTATGGGAGGTAACTTCCCTAGAGTAGGCTGGCCTATGATGTCACTGCTAGAAGCACATGGCCTACACACTGCCCCTAGTGGACCCTCCAAAGCATTAACATTATTATGCTTTATTTGACATAAATCATTAATTACTAATCGATACAATCCACCCTTTGACTTGTGTCATAAAACAATACCTCTTGAATCTCCCCTGTTTGTAGCGCTACCTGCCCCCACAACAAAACCCATTAAAAAAAATACAAAAAATACCCATAAAGTTATGGCACTTCATTGCCCATTCAAATGTTCACCATTGACCACGTGCATCACCAATTGGGAGTCCTTGGCCTAAAATAGGCACATACCCACCCTTATAGTAGTGAACTCACATATTTTTTTAATTAAATCAACCAATGATATTGTATTCATGTGAGGATATGAGGTGGAGCTTAATATAGTATTAGACACAACAACCCCATAACACCTGTAAATCATGACACTGCAGAACAGTCACTGGAGCTTGATTCCTGTAGCTTATGGTTGGTCTGTGTACCTGACATTAGTCCTGGAAACTGGATACTCTCTTTTTGGACAGTTTTTTTTTTTTTCTCATAGAACTTGAAGAATGGAGATAGAGATGAAAGACATAATTTGAGGAGACATAGGATATTAGAAAATAACAGTTCAGGTGTGCAGGGACGTTTGTGTGTTTTGTGGTCACTTAGTTTTTTTTCCTTTACTCCATTTACCACCTTCATGTAACACAGGTTCCTGCTCTTGCTGCTTTATTTTACCTACTCTCAGCTGCAGTATTTCTTCTCGCAGCAACAGCTGAACTTAGTGTCCAGAGCTACTGCTTCTCCTTCTGGCTCATGAGTTGCTATGAAATCTCCTTGCTGCAAAGTTCTTGAATGAAAACACAGGCAATGACGAACTCAAACAGAAAAGGCAGATGCTTTTGTGCCAGTCATCACAAGTAACTATTTGGTTGTTGTCTTAACTATATTTCACCCTGTGGGAGGTAGGTAAATGACTACAAATCTCTTGCGAACTCTTTCACATCCACCACACTTCTGATTCTCAGATAAACACAATACCACTTCTCTGCTCCACAGATTAAACTGAACAACCAAAAATAAAATCAGGTAGAATTCACCACCCTTACAATTTAAACTTGCAGTTTAACTAAAAATGTTTACTTTCTCTTATCCCTCTTGACTATAAATTGACTACTCTGAATTCCCAATACCTTGCAGTGATAGGGGTATACAATGCAATCCCTCCTCTCTAGATCTGAACTTAAACCAAGAAAGGATAAACACAATCAGACAAAACAAAATAAAACCCCTCACCCATCCATTTTCCAAATAACTTTGGCCAACTTAGGAGTATTGTGAACTTGTCAATAACTTATAAGAGAAGAGTATGCACAAGTTCATAGTGCATACGTGAATAATAAGAGAGACATTAATACAAGACACATTAAATAGTTGATCATAGATAGTAATCCCTTATGCATATAAATATTAAATGTGAATCTTCATCTTGTATTGCATCTGTGTTCCGATTTTCACATCTGACTTCTGCTATATCTAAAAGGAAATAAAACGGATCACAATTACTTTTCCCAGTTATATAGCAGCCACTAATTTGTACACTGCAAAGGCAATTATAAAACCTAAATCTGCTTCTAGTTAATTAAATTTCTGTTATCATATAACACGAACAAGTATGTATATGGATATATTCCTGCAACCATCCATTTAATAAACTGCTTGTTTAACAAGGCAGCTTTCTTTATTCTTAACCCCTTAGTGACAGCCGCGTTCGTACGCGACTGTCACCCTAACGCCCGAGGAACATTCCCCACCCCCAAACAAGTCCGGGGTCTCCGAGCGGCGCGCAGCCGCACAGAGACCCGGACTTCCGCGACTTACCAGGTATGTCCTCTGTCACTAAGTGACAGTTTCTGCGGGACGTACCTGGTAAGTCATCCATCGTTAAGGGATTTAACCAATCCGTTTTTTTAGCTGCTTTCTGCTTTTTGAGTCAAACTTAGCAGGAGCACACAAACAAAAATGGCCAACTCAAAACATACCTAATACCTCTACACCCCTGAGGCTTAAGGCTGTAGCCGCTATCCTTCTCGGGGACTAATGGTTTTATCTACTTACCCACCCGCTAAACCACAAATGTCTTCATCATGGGGGTGACCGCCCCCTTAAAGGGATAGTAATGTTTAATTTTTCAAGTAAAATAGAATATTATCTATTCTTTTTTATAACGATATGTAGCAAGAAAACGTTATTAAACGCTGCCATTTTTTCATTTACAGTCTAATAAAGTTTCCCCCTCCCGCCCCTCAGCAAGCCAGCCTGGACAGAATGCGACAAGTGATAATCTTCTTCCAGCATAAGGAAAAACCTGCCCTCCTTCATCAATGGGGCAGGCTTTCCCTTAAACTGAAAGCGGAAAGTGTGTCCCTCGATGCAGCACGTCCGGTCTGCGGACCGGATTCCAAATCTAAGGGGAGGCTGCGGAAGTAAGTGGAAGGGGCGGGAGGGGAAAACTTTATTAGACTGTAAATGAAAAACGGCAGCGTTTAATAACATTTTCTTGCTATACATCGTTATAAAAAAAGAATAGAGAATACTCGTTTTTTTCTTGAAAAATTAAACATTACTATCACTTTAAATCACAAATGTGTCATCATCATGGGGTTAAAGGCTATAGCCACTACCCTTCTCAGGGACTAATGGGGCCATCTCCTATCTTTTGCCCTCCCCATATCCACAGTTTAAAAGGCTGTAGGCCAATATCTTGGATATTCAAAATTTATGAACCCAAGAGCTATGGTTTCATCCTACCTCGCTGCCTTTTTCTGGACTTTCACTCAATAAAAGGCTATAGGCCAATATGTCTGCAATTCAAAAATATCTGAACTGCTAAACAGCTATGGTTTCCTCCTATCTCTCTGCCTTTATTTTGGACATGCTCATTTTTAGGGGGGAGAGTACACAATAAGTTTTAAATGGCTTCAACTATTATCACTTCCTTTGTTAAAAATGCTCACTAGTTAAAATATTCTACCAAAACCAAATAGGACAAAAATGAATTATTTTACCATTTTTCTTTTCATCTGTTACCAATTCCTGCATGCACTGTGATTCCTTAGTCCTGGATATTAAGACTGAAAAACATACGCCACAAAATGATTAGTTTAAAGGGATAGTAATACTTCGTTTTATCTTTATTTTATTTTGCAGGCATTAAAAAAACATGAAGAACAATATAAGTCTTATCTCTCAAACCTTTATGGCTTGAGAAATATTCACAAGCAAAATTTCCCCCTCCCGCCTCTTTTACCTTGTATAAGCCATCTCTTCTCAGATGTGGAATCTGGTTGTAAGACCAGACAGAGAACAGCAGGGGACAATTTTCCTTTCTATGAGAACAATGGAATGCCTGCCCCCCTTGACAAGTTTTTCAGGTTTTTCCCTTCTCTTAATTGAAGATGGTCCCTCTCTACAGTCTACCTGGGCACCTCCCTTCTGGTCTGGCTGAACAGTTACATCAGTAAAAGGGGCAGGAAGGGGGATACTTTATTATTGAATTACTCTTGAACTACAACTCTGACAGAATTGCAATAACACTCTCCAAAGTCCAAATACTATGATGATTAATTAGAGCTGCTTTTATTGTGAAACATTACTATCCTTTTAAGCATTTAAAAACAATACATCTTCTACTATGCAGGTTTATTATCTCATACAGACAAGACAACCCACCCCCACAAAGTGTACACAAGGAGTTTTCCCCAAGCTGTAGCTGAAAAGGGTGGTCTCTTACATCACCATCCCCCAATCATGGGATTCACTGTTCTAGCTAGGTTGTACACAAAACTGTTAGTGGTCTTTCCTTCATGAGTCATAATCATATATACATACCTGGGAACTCTCCGGATTTGCCCCGGATACTCTGGTTCTGACAGAGCTTTACCGGGTCTCCGGGGCAGAGGCTGATTCCTCCGGATGTGGGGAGTTTCTTTTGAAAATCTGCCACATCTGCTTTTTCTCCCGCTGTTCCTCCGTCCCCAGCCTTCTGTGTGACACCTTTAAGCCCTGCCCCCCACTCACATCAAGCCCCGCCCCTTTTGACTCGATTAGCGTCATTTTTCTCACCCCCTGCTGAACAGAGGACTCCCCTCCGGGTAGCCCTCAACTGGAAGTTCCCAGGTGTATGATTGTGTATGTGTGTGTGTGTGTATATGTATATATATGTATATATGTATATATATGTATATATAATATATAATACATACTAATATCCTATAATTAGCTGAATCTGCTTTATTAAACATTCCTTTTCTTAACACATTTTTAGGAAAAAACAGTTTAGCTACTAATCTAGTCAGTTTAGTCCTAGTATCCTTTGAACTAACACAGTTAAAAATCCTTACATACCAAACCAGTTTAAATTAGTTCACCTACTTTAAAACCTGGGCAACAGGAACAGTTAAGTCTTTTCATATGCAAATGGAGGCAAACAATGAAACTAGATTTCAGCACTGCACACCCACACCATGTGGTCAGTGGAGAATGAATCCCACATGGTCAGAGCAAAAAGTAAAATAGTTTTTTTTTTACCAAAGATTGCTTAAAACACCAAAATCAACACAATAATTCATAACTGTTTTCTACAGCAAGAGATACCTTATAAACCAAATATAATCCCTTTCTCTAACCCTTTAGGCTATCTGCTTTCATTCCATTCATTATCAATTTATTCATTTCTACAGACAGACAATTTATTGTAATGTATATATTTGTATTTTCCCCAATATTCAAGCATAATCCCATTCTCGTCGCCATTTGTAGTAGCCAAATCTTAATTATGAATATTAATCTGTTATAGAATAATTAAGTAATATATTATAACCTTAATATTTGTTACATTTCTTAGTATTCTGGTCGAATATGTGGATAGAAAATACACACAACATTGTAATAATATATGTCAATTTAATATTCTAAATTATAGCAAGTAACAGGCTATACATTATGATTACAGTAACAATGAAAAAACAAACAATGAACAAACTGCAACATTTAACTTACAAATGTCCCCAGCCCTTGGCTGGGGCTAAGGAGAGAGAGAGCTAATGGTCTACATCTTAGGAACAGTCAAGAGGAAGCCCTGAATCTCCCTTACCTTTGCTTTTTATTCCCAGTGGAATGTTTTATGGGAGGTAACTTCCCTAGAGTAGGCTGGCCTATGATGTCACTGCTAGAAGCACATGGCCTACACACTTCCCCTAGTGGGCCCTCCAAAGCATTAACATTATTATGCTTTGACATAAATCATTAATTACTAATCTATACAGTAACCACAGTCTGTCTGGAAGTAGGTGCAGGCCTGTAATTATTCTTTAGATTTCAGCCAATTAACACTGTAAACAAACAAACCAAAAAAAAAATATGAAGACAATATAACACACATTTGCTATATAGCCTACATATTAGACTAACTTGTTTAGGGGTGATAGATGCCCTTTAAAGAACAAAATTGACCAACACTGAGATCTAGACATGCCCTTCACCTTTCTTGCATAGTATAAAACTACTTCTCTAGAAAGCTACCAGACTACCTGAGCAATATGTTCACTTGAGCTCTAAATATAAATGATAACCTCCACTCCACAGCTAATAGCTCAATGAGTATACCACACTACAAGAAGCAGCCTGTCAATCTGCCTTCTCTTTTATTGCTCTTTGAAAGCTGGGAATAAACTGCCTGAAAAAAATCTGTGTTTATATAGGTTTCTCTGTGTTAATGTAATTTTTTACTATAAAAGCTTTCCAGGACATACTTAAAGGGATAGTAATGTTTCATAATAAAAGTAGCTCTAATTAATCATCATAGTATTTGGACTTTGGAGAGTGTTATTTCAATACTGTCAGCGTTATAGTTCAAGAGTAATTCAATGACAGTGTCCCCCTCCTGCCCCTTTTACTGATGTAACACTTCTCAGCCAAAGCAGAAGGGAGGTGCCCAGGTAGACTGCAGAGAGGGACAATCTTCAATTAAGATAAGGGAAAAAGGGCTTTCATTGTTCTGATAGGAAGAATATTGTCTCTTGCTGTTATCTGTCTGGTCTGTGGACTGCAATCCACATCTGAGGAGAGATTGCTTACACTAGGTAAAAGGGGCGGGAGGGGGAAACTTTGCTTGTGAATATCTCTCAAACCATAAAGGTTTGAGAGATAAGACTTATATCGTTCATGTTTTTTTAATGCCTACAAAATAAAATAAAGATAAAACAAAGTATGACTATCCCTTTAAAAGCGAGAGAAATCTCAATGTATTCTTCTTGGGAAAAATATTATCTAAATAACTGAGGGGCACAATAAGCAAGGTGGATCTTTCTTTTTTTTGTGGTTTAATTGGCTATGGGGACTAAACAAACTCTGTCCTATTGTTGGTCTATTAAAAATGTCTAATGTTTGCATAGCATGGCAAAATTGTTCGCGTTTTCTAAAGTATCATTACGCTCCATTGAACATATAGACTGATATAGCCACGGTGACAGACATCAAAAGTGACTGGATCTGTGAAGATTAGGATGTTAAAGTAGACTTGTCATTTTTTATATAGTATTGACAACTTAACGACCCATGACGTGCCAGGACCGTCATGGGTAGATTTGCCTTAAAGGGGAACTTTCACCAGTTAATAACTAAATCTCCCCTTACTGCTGACCTGGCGACTAGCTGCTTAGTAGCGCTAGTCGCCAGAAATCTTACCCCGTTCTCAAGATTTCGCCGTTTGAAAGGATCAGGAAGCACGGACGTCTCTTCACAGTGACGTCCGTGCGCCTGCGCTGTCAGTCCCTTGACAGTCCCTTGTGCACCGTACGGTGCCGAAGGCCACTGCTAGTCCTATGAAAATCATGCAGGGACTTGGGCCGCCCCCACTATCCAGCCCGCCCACCACTGTCCAAGTCATGAAAAAAAAATGGCTGCCATTTGCTCATACACCACAGACATAAGCCTCACACATGTTCAGCGCAAGCCATGAAAATGCCGATTTTAGGACACTTCATTGTCTTCACTATTTACTTACATGTCACGACATCTGTGGGATTACACTGCACACCAAAGACAGTATCATCTCACACGTGGCGTGATGTGCAGTAACTAAAAGGGGAGAAAAATAGTCCGGAGCACCGCTCCGCACGCAAATCTGATAATGAGAGGAGCACAATTTATTCTTATAGCGATGTTTAATGTCGTTATGGTTAAATGACAGCCACGAACATACAGCAGGAACGGCAGCAGCACTGAGACGCTGGGGGCGGGGAGGCACCACTTACTACAACTTGTGACTACATACACTTCTGTATCCTGCACATAAAACACATTGCAGCGTGGATGGGGCATCTTACAAGTGCTCCATTGGTGCTGCACTGCTGTGTGTGAAGTATAAAGAAGTGTATATGCCGTCAAAACTTGTGTACTAAGTGGTGCCTACCCCCTCATGCCATTCGTGCTCGAGGGTGCTGGTGGACAGTCCCGAATCCGAATGGAGTTCTGCAAAGTAGCACCCCTACGATGTACCACAACCGATAGTCCATGACAATAAGCAGGTAGCTGAGATGAGGAAGTGGGTCAGCGGCACGCATCATAAACACACTGCACTGGGTAAAAGGTGTGCAGAAAGACACAATCTTCTGCAAAGCGCCTGATGGGGAAATCAAAGTAAGGTCACGGTGTGTGCCTTTCACCTTTACTGCAAAGCAGGCACTGTGAGGCGCAGCAGTGGGAATGTTAACCCTTTGAGTGCCAAGTGGGTACATTGTACGAGTTTGGACAGCTGTACCCGCTGTGCCAAGCTCGTACAATGTACCCACTAAAATGCGGACACTGCATGAGCCGTTATAACCGGCATGCAGTGGCCGCATTTAAAAAAAAAAAAAAAAAAAAAAAAAAAGCTGGGCAATCGTGGGGGGACATGAGGATCACTCCTCATGTCCCCCCTGTTATTGATCTCCCAGCCGATCGCGCTGGGAGATCAATAAAAGAAGAGGAGAAGCGCAGCAGAAGCGCAGCTTCTCCTCTTCCGTCTCTCCTACCCGAACTTCTGGGTAGGAGTGGGCGGGACCGGGGGAAGCCTCCCAACGTCATCAGTGACATGTCACTGATGACGTTGGGGAAGTTTCCCCGGTCCCATTCACTCCTACCGGTGGTAGGAGTGAAAGGCAGGAGAGCTTTTGCTCTCCTGCAAGTCGCCTTATTGATCTCCCAGCCGATGGCTGGGAGATCAATAACTGGGGGGACACCAGGAGGGGTCCTGATGTCCCCCACGAGGTCTGAGTAATTAAAAAAAAAAAAAAGAAAAAAAAAAAAAAAAAAAACGCTAAGTAGCCCTGTGAGTGCTGGAGACCCTTGTAGCACTCACAGGGTCATTTCTTTGGGGGTTTTTTTTTTTTTTTTGAAAGACCTCATTGGGGGGGATCAGGGGGGATCCTGATGCCCCTCAATGAGGTCTATTATTTAAAAAAAAAAATTTTTTTTAACCCTGTGTGTGCCACAGGGGGGGTCCAATGCACCCCCCCCCCCTCCTGTGGCACACACAGGGCTTCTATCATTACTTTGTTACTAGAGATTGTTGGGGGGCCATCAGGATTGGTCCTGATGGCCCCCCAACAAGCTCTGATTACAAAGTAATAATAATTAAAAAAAATTAACCCTCTGAGTGCCAGAAGGGTCCAATGCATTGCTTTGCAATGCCCTGGAGACCCATGTGGCACTCACAGGGACATTTATTTTGATTCCTTTTATTTTTTTTTTTTAAGACCTCATTGGGGGAATCAGAGGGGTCCTGATACCCACCAATGAGGTCCATAATAAAAAAAAATGTAAAGAAAAAAAATTTAACCCTGTGTGTGCCACAAGGGGGGCCAATGCAGCCCCCCTTCTGCGGCACACACACAGGGCATTTATCATTACTTCGTTATCAGAGATTGTTGGGGGGCCATCATGATTGGTCCTGATGGCCCCCCAACAAGCTCTGATTACCAAGTAATGATAATTAAAAAAAATTAACCCTCTGAGTGCCAGAAGGGTCCAATGCATTGCTTTGCAATGCCCTGGAGACCCATGTGGCACTCACAGGGACATTTATTTTGTTTCCTTTTATTTTTTTTTTTTAAGACCTCATTGGGGGAATCAGAGGGGTCCTGATACCCACCAATGAGGTCCATAATAAAAAAAAATGTAAAGAAAAAAAATTTAACCCTGTGTGTGCCACAAGGGGGGCCAATGCAGCCCCCCTTCTGCGGCACACACACAGGGCATTTATCATTACTTCGTTATCAGAGATTGTTGGGGGGCCATCATGATTGGTCCTGATGGCCCCCCAACAAGCTCTGATTACCAAGTAATGATAAAAAAAAAATTAACCCTCTGAGTGCCACAAGGATCCAGTGCATTGCTTTGCAATGCGCTGCAGACCCCTGTGGCACTCACAGGGTCACTCTGTTTGTGGACATATATATTTTTTTTTACTAAGACCTCATTGGGGAGGGATCAGGGGGTCCTGATGCCCCTCAATGAGGTATATAATAAAAAAAAAATTAAATCAAAAATTAACCATGTGTGTGCCACTGGGAGGGGGGGTTCAATGCAGACCCCCTTCCTGTGGTACACACAGGACTTTTTAACATTACTTTGTGATCAGAGCTTGTTTGGTGGCCATCTGAATACAAAGTAACGATAAAAAAAAAATTAACCCTTTGTGTGTTGGACACCCCTGTGGCACATAAAGGATTTTTTCCCCCTTTATTTTTTATTTAGACCTCATTGTATGGGTTCTGATGCCCCCAACGAGGTCTACACAAAAATATTGGGGGGAAAAGCCCCAAAAAATGCACGTGCAACAGGAAGGGGGTCCAACGCAGTGCTTTGTATGAGGGGACATACAGTGCACAATGGTAGTCAGAGATCTCCCATACACACTGTCAGACACTGCCCCACCATCACCACCATCCTTGCTCCTCTGCTCATACCCACACACACTGCCTAATCCCTCACCCTCTCACACATTTTGTTAGACTTGTAGTCACAGGTCCGCACATACACCGGCTGACGTCCTAGCTTCTTTCATCTGTTAGCCATAAAATCACACATACACTGTTTGCTTTCCCATTTCTGTTTCACTGGTAGCTACGCTCTTGTAGCGTAAATTGGTATGTCAACCCAGAGCAGTGGGGTACCATTTTTTTTTGGCTGGCAAGAAGTCCTCCTAGGAAATCCCACGCCATTGAACCATTTTAGTATCTTTGAAGTGACTGATGTGTAAAACAAATGTTTGTTTTTCTTTCCTGTAGCACCACATTCTGGAAATAGTTGTTCCAAATAACTTAGGGGTACAAAGGCAAGTGACCCCTCATTAGATGCGGCAGGTTGTCTTCTTTCCAAAATGGTATGGTTTATCTACCTTTTTTTCAATTCTGAAGGTGTTATAGCCATTTTTATACAGGCAAGTCAGGTTTGAGAAAATGTTAGAAACATCAGAGGTTGTAGTAGGTGTAGTTTTCTACTTCTAGCACCCCCTAAGGTAGTTCAACTCATATCAATGGGGTGTCGTTTGACTCCTAAGAGCACTAGCAAACAAATGCAGTTGAAAATTCCATGGTTTTCACAGAGCTCCATACATTTAAAGGGGCAGAAATGTAAAAAAAAGCATTTTTTTTTTCATTAGCGCCACCTCCTGGAAGCATTTATGCTTACCAGCCTTTGGGTAAGAAGGCAAGTGACCCCTCATTAGATGCGGCAGGTTGTTTTCTTTTCAAAATGTCATTGTTTCTCTACCTTTCCTGCATATCTATTATGGTTATAACCATTTTAGTGCAAGCAGATAATTTAAAAAACAAAAGTGTCAGGTTTACGTTCGTGTTCCTAGCACCCACATATTGTATGTTAACCCACACAAATGGGCTACCATTTTTCTCATGATGGTAGCAAGTACTGAATACAGCAGGAAATGTTATGGTTTTCAAAGATTTTAGTATCTTTGAAGTGGTGGAAATGTAAAAAAACCTGTATTTATTCCCATAGCGCCACCTTTTGGAAATATTTGTGCACTTCAGCCCAGGGGGTAGAAAGGCAAGTGACCCCTCATTTGATGCGGGAGAATGTCTACTTTCCAAAATGGTATACCTTTTATACCTTTCCTTCATGTCTCTAACAGTTATGGACATTTTAGTACAAGCAGCCATTTTCGAAGAAGCAAACAGGTAGGTGTAGTTATGTGCTTCTGGCACCCCTAAGGTAGGTCGACTCATTCCAGTGGGGTGTCATTTTTCTCCTAAGAGCACTAGCTAATGAATACAGTTGGAAATACCATGGTTTGCACACATTTCAGTACATTTGAAGGGGCAGAAATGTAAGAAAATGCCTTTTTTTTTCATTAGCGCCACCTTCTGGAGACATTTGTGCACTCCAGGCTTGGGGTAACAAGGCAAGTCACCTATCATTAGATGCGGCAGGGTGTCTTCTTTTCAAAATGGTATGGTTTGTGTACCCTTTCTTCACTTCTATATTTGTTATAACCATTTTTGTACAGACAGGTAATGTTTGAGAAAATGTTAGAAAAATTAGAGGTTGCAATAGGTGTAGTTTTGTACTTGTAGCGCCCCCTGAGGTAGGTGAACTCATACCAATTGGGTGTTATTTTTCTCCTAAGAGCACTAGCTAATGAATACAGTTGGAAATGCCATGGTTTTCACACATTTTAGTTCATTTGAAGGGGCAGAAATGTAAGAAAATGCCTTTTTTTTCATTAGCGCCATCTTCTGGAGGCATTTGTGCACACCAGGCTTGGGGTAACAAGGAAAATCACCCCTCATTAGATGCAGCAGGTTGTCTACTTTCCAGAAATATATAGTTTTATATAGATATTCCACTGTTTTAGGGTAGTTTTACCACAAAAACCCTAGAATGCGCATATTAGTTTATAAAGTCGAAAATGTCATTTTGCGCTGCTGGTGATTAGGGCTCTACGCTAGCCATGGACGTAGGTAAAACTATACAAATTTGGTATTTTTTTACTCGGGGGACTCGTGGCTTTTTCAAATAATTGAAACTTTTTCAATCAAGGTAAATGTTTTTGATACATAGTATGTGATTTTAGCAAAATGAGTAAATTTTCACTTTTTTTTGTCATTATGACATCATAGCTTTTTGCACGATGTAAAATTCTCTTCATGTAAGGTATCACAAGAAAGCTCAATTCGTTCTGAAAAAAACAATATATAGTTTTCCATATGTAACTAAAAATCCCCAGAGGAAATCAAGCCTAAACGGAAGGATAGCAAAAATGTTGAAAAAGTGTCTGGCCTGCAGGGTTCAGAAAATGGCCCGAGCCTCTGGCACTGAAGGGGTTAAGAGGGAATACTGTTGTGCAGGGAGGCCCAGGCCCTTTGAGTGTAACTGAGCTGCGTAGCCTATATGGTTGAGTGTGAGACACTGTTTGTCTATGTATGGGATTAAGTTTGTGAGACAGTAAAGTACAACTTTCTATGAGGGCCACCCCTAGTACTCCTGCATCCTACAATTAATTAATTACAAAATTATACAATTTCTTCAACCCTTCAGTGACAGAGGGATATGCAGTGCATTGCTCAGTAGTCACTTGCTTATCCCTCTGCCACTCAATCAGTTAATACCTGATGGGTCACTGTCCTCCATTTTGCCCTGCAACTGTCATCATCCTCACCCATGTAGCTCACAATAATGATCATTTTATTAACAAACACTTTGCAACACCAGCAACATCATGCACATTGTACTTAAGCAGTTCAACATCCATGTCTCCATTTTCCTTCAATGTAGCCTTTCTTCATGCTCACTATATGTGTCTGTTTCTATGCAACTATGTATGTTGCTGTGTGCTTCTCTCATTACCCCTCTTCTGCCTGTGGGTGTGACTCATCACCCCTCTTCTCACTTCTTCATACTGAGTATGTCCATGTCTCTCTGTTTATCTACAACTATGTTTGTTGCTGTGTGTGTGCCTCTCATGACCCCCTTCCCATGCCTTTATATCTGTGTCTGTATCTGTCTGTTATGACCCTGTCTTCTCATGTATGTGTGTTTATACATTCCCTACATAAACATTGCTAGTGTATATGTGTGTGTGTATATATATATATATATATATATATATATATATATATATATATATATAAAAGCTAGGGGTATTAACCCCTTCACTGCTGTGCTGGAGGCTTGCTGGATGTAGGTCAATTTTTGACCTGCTAAAATAAACTTCTCTTTTATTAAAAAAAACAAACAAAAAAAAACCACACCATTTTTTTTTTTTTTTTTTTTGACAAACAAATGATTTTATTTAAAAAATAAACATGCCAAGAAACAAAATTGGGAGTTTGATTGTCATGGAGCCATGTAATACATTTATATACACCGCCAAATGTCCTCATTAACAATGTGTGAAAATAGGGTGGGGAAAAAGGGACATAGGGATTTTCACCCAGGGGGAACAGTGCCCACTTAAAACTGGGCATTTTGTAGGTATGACTGACCGGTCATAACTTTCATGCAGTCTCAATAAAAATTTAACCCTTTGTGCCCAAATGATCCCAAAGCAAAAAAGGCTGCTTTGTTTTCTTTAATTTTACTAAAATAAATGATGGACTATCCGTATAAGTGGGGTATCAAAAGAGAGCCCTATTTGTGCACAATATATATGTGTGTGTGTGTGTATGTGTGTGTGTGTGTGTGTGTATATTATACACAAATATATCATTTTCATGGGTAAAATAAAGTACTTAGAGGGAAAAGACTGTTGAACAAAGACAAAGTCAAAAAGGTCAGAATTGCTCCGGTCCTTAAGTGAAATCCACCTCAGATTTCCCGGTCCTTAAGGGGTTAATGAGAATTTTGTTGTGTTATCCATTGACTGTGGATACTTCAGAAAGGATACACTGCATGATTTCCCTGCAAGCTCTGTTCCAGTGACTAAATACACTAGCTAAATCCAACTTCCAGGTAAATACCACACACAGCGAAACACACCAATATAAATGTTAAAGGAGGTATGATTCCTGTCTCTGTTCTTTTGATGCATTAGTGTGTATACGTATGTGTGCGTATATATATATATATATATATATATATATATATATATATATGTGTGTGTGTATGTGTGCGTGTGTGTATATGTATGTGTGTGTGTGTGTATATATATATATATATATATATATATATATATATATATATATATATATATATATATATATCCAAAAAACAAGCACTCACACTGAATCATTGAAAAAATACCGGGTGCTACATACAAAATACCATATAATGAAGAAAAATGTGCACTCTCGGATTTATATAACACAAACCAATTTAATGGTATATAAAAGCGACGTTTCGGTCGTCAACTTGCGACCTTTTTTGCTTGATAAAGGTCGCAAGTTGACAACCGAAACGTCGCTTTTATATACCATTAAATTGGTTTGTGTTATATAAATCCGAGAGTGCACATTTTTCTTCATGATATATATATATATATATATATATATATATAAAATATTATATATATATATAAAATATTATATGTGTATACGTGTGTATGTATGTTTATATATAATATATATATATTCACTAGGATGTTTGTCTGAAGCTGTCATGTGCAGTAGAGACTGCACGCATTCCGACAGTCTCTACTGGGCATAATTGCATCACGTGAGTGAGGCAACGCAAGACTGCATCACGTGGTGCAGTGAGGTATCGGCTGCTTAACCCTTTGAGTGCCAGAGGGGTACGCAGCGCATTGCAAAGCGGGCTTTTACATTAGTGTGTATGTATATATAATATGTATGTTTGTATATGTATGTGTGTATGTAAGCATACAATTATTAGTGCATATCACACATAATCCATACCTGACTTCATGTGTCATTCTTTCCCTCTATTATCATTCCTCCCCAACACAGACACACTTTTTATCAGGCATCTAACTGTGGGGGGAAGACGTGTCAAGCTTGCTAGAGCTGCAGTGCCCATTAGCTAGCCAGCTTATTCAAGGATCTTAAAACTGATTCCACAATGAAGGAGGATCGTAAAACTGATCCCATGATGTAGCAGTAGACAGTGTTTTTACTGATAAGTAAAACAAGGCTACTGTCACTGCTGGTTTTTGCTTCATTCAAACATTGTCACAGTTCAAACTTTTCTTGATATTATATGGTTAGCAACAGTGTCACCCGTAGGTCAGACATTATCTTACATTCTTATGAGACATGAGTCACTAGCTGCAGTTAACATTGAATGTAGTTGTAACAGCGCTACCACTTAGTGAAAGATTGACATGTAAAAACGTATCCATCAGAAAAAACAGTACAATATTTCTTTCACAGCTTTGGTACTAGGAGCAGAGCAAACAATCCTTACAATCACTGGATTTGCCACCTTTAGGCATTTGCTTGTGAAACCCAGTCTCCCTGCTAGCTGAGGGTTTAGTTTTAGTTATGCTTTCGGGTGTTTTTGTTTACCCAAAATCGCGGATAGCCATTTTGAGACATCACTGCTTAACCCTTTGAGTGCCAGATGTGTACCCCTCTGGCACTCAAAGGGTTAAATATTTGTACAAATTCTCCATAGCAATAGACTTGATACTAGGCAATAGCATTGAGCCCTCCTTTCAATATATTGTTCTCTTCTAAATATTTTGGAAAGTGAAAGATCAAGATAAGGAAAGTAGAAGGGAAATGAATAGAAATGTTGATAAAGCACAGTTTGTGTCCTGGGAATCATATCAAAATATTTTTATATGTAGTATCTTATTTATATTAAGTGTGTAAATTATTTTTTATTTTATTTTTTTTACACATCTAGTCCATAGCATTAATGGCAGCAACCAGTGAGGGATCAATCCGCTACTGGCCCAGTATTAATCATGAAGATTCTTACACTGACACATACGTGGACTTCGGAGGAACAGTCTGTCTGTTTTTAACTGCTGTAAAGGTTAGTATTACTATTGTTATTTTTAAGTATATCTTGTATTCTATTTCACTTTCATATACAATAATCACTATGCCAAGACAATGTTAATGTAACCTTTGTACAAGATACAGATCCTCCAGACTTGTGAAATCTTGTCAGCATTTTCAGGTGATAGATCATACTTGCTAAATTAAAATAGGCTGGTATTTTACTAACTTTCTGTGGCAGCTTCGCTGCTATAGATAAGACAAATATATTTGTGATGAGAATTATTGTTGATCTTAGTCTGAGATGCATATAGTTAATCTCTAAGCTTTTTTCCTTCATTTTCGTTTTTAGCATCACACAATTTTTTTCCTATTTTCTTTTTGTTCTACTTATTCGTAAGTACTGTGGCAACTGAGTAAATCTTGGATTTTTACCTTTATTCTCACAGTATGTCTTACAAGTTTTCGTTTTAATTTCACTTTGGGATTGGTTGTGATTTGAACAATTACAGTACACCTAATGCTTCTAGGTTATGAAAGTCTCTGTGTAACACTATAACCATGGGATAAAGTATCATCTGGCCAGGAGTTCAGGACACTTTCCTTAAAGGGCTATCATAGGCAAAGACTCACTCCTTTCTTCTCTTTACCCCCACCAGGCATTGGAGGTAGCAGGGCATAGGTTCTCTTAATTAGCCACCTTTTTGTTTTAAGGCATGGGGGCTGTGTTGTACCCCATGAGGTGGACTCTTGCCTCTGGCATCCATTGTTTGCGTAATTCCACAGGAAAAAGGACCAGACCAAAGACTTTAAGCGAAGTGAATCTGGTAGAAGATGAAGGCTTCCATTATCAGCCCACTTCTCTACATTTTCTATTTAGCTGACATAGGCAGAACTAGGTTTAGTATATAGAAGATGAGTATAATGCTAATCGCCGATTCCTGCAACTCTAGGAGCCGTTCACAACACACCGAAGTGAAGCGGGAACGCGCTCCCAGGGGCAGCTGGGAGGGAGGTGGGAGGAGAATGACAGGCTGCTGGGAAGTCCTGAGAGCCGTGTCACAGCTACAGTATGCGGCAGTTGAGAACTTTGAAGTGTAATATCTTAATTTAAGTAAAAAAAAAAAAAAAAAAAAAAAAAGCACCTTTCCTAATGTTTCTAAGTGAATCTTCCCCTTTATGTGTGGTTTTGGCTAGACTGACACTCTCTATATGTTTTTATATTTGTTTGTCAATTCCTTATTGTTGTGTGAGTCAATGAAGCTGAAAACTATGCCATCAGGAGCAATATACGCTGGCAAGGTCACCGAGGACAGATCAAATCTAAGGCACTAGAGCAACTGAAAGTTTGCAAACTTGCACTGCACCAGAGTGTCAGATTATGGTCCAGTCCCTTATAATCACATCAAAAACAATGGCATTCTTTCCCCAGAGGCTTGCAAGCTACTTCCTATGGCAGCGGGAAGACCAGATCAGTGGCAGAGGGTGATAAGAATTACTAGCTATCTTTAGCAATTTAGTCAAATTGGAAGATGTGCACTGGTTATATTATAAAGGAATCAATTGTGAAAAATGTGGAGAGTCAGATTTTTGATTAACCCTTGCAGTGCCCGGTGCTTGGGCCATTTTCTGCATCCTATAGGCCAGACAAATTTTCAGCATTTTTGCTATCCACTTGTTTAGACTGGATTTACCCTGGTAAATTAATTGAGCTTTTGCATGGTGCCTAGCATGAAGTGAATTTTGCATTATTACAAAAAGTGAAAAATGCCTTATTTTTCTAAAATCACATAATATATATCAAAATCATGTACCTTGATTTGTGAAAGTTTCAATTATTTGAGAAACCCCTGAGTCCTCAAAGTAGAAAAATACCAAATTTTTTATAGTTTTACCTATATCCATGGCTAGCACAGAGCCCTAATTACCACAGATGCAAAATGTTATTGTCAACTTTATGAACAAATATGCTTCATTCTAGTAGTTACATGGCAAAACTACCCTAAGACAGTTGAATAACTGAATACACAACTATATATTTCTGTAAAGTAGATATCCTGCTGCATTAAATGAGGGGTAACTTGCTTTCCACCCCTAGCCTGGTATGCACAAATGTTCCCAGAAGGTGGCACTAAATGAAAAAATTAAATTTTTTACATTTCTAACCCTTCAAGTTTATTGGAGTTTGTGAAAGCTATAGAATTTCAAATAGCTACTGCTATTAGGAGAAAAATATGGCACCCCATTGGTATGAGTTGACATACCATTTGGATACCAGAAGCCTATAACTACACCTACCTGTGAAAATGGCTGCCTGTACTAACATGTTCCTAATTATCAGAAGCATGAAGGAAAACTATGCAGAGTATACCATTTTGGAAAGCAGACATTCACACGCATCAAATGAGGTCACCTACCTTTCTACCTCTGGGCTGAAGTGCACAAATATTTCCAAAAAGTTGAGCTGCAGGAAAAATACATGTAGGTGTTTTTTTTTTTTGTTTTTTTTTATGTTTGTCACTTCAAAAATACTAAAATCTTTGAAAACCATAGAATTTCCTACTGTATTCAGTAACTGCTACCAATGTGAGGAAAAATGGTACCCTATTTGCGTGGGTTGACCTACAGTATGGGGGTGCTAGCAGGGGAGGGCTGGCAGCTTGTGGCCCGGGGGGCAAATACAATCAAGCGGCCCATTTCTACTATCGTTTGAGCCCACTCTCAAAGCCCACCTCCTTTTGTTAATTTTAAACATGGCATTAATATCGTAAAGTAAAGTGATACCACATAGCTCACATTAAAGTGGGCTAAACTACTGATATTACAGAGCTTACAATTTAAGTAAAGCTACACTAGTGATACTATAGAGCTTACAGTGGAAATGGATTATGTAACTAGTGTAGCCTCTTTTGGATTGTAACTTTGTGGTATCATTTGTATAGCACCATTTCAATTGTAAGCTCTGTGGTATCACTAGTGTTGCTCCATTTATAGCAACAAGATGGAGATTAAGTAAGACAGTGGCCCAATCTGGGTAGGGGATCCGCCCCTTTAAGTAGGCAGGAAAAATTCTAGAATTGTATGCAGGGGGTGGAGCCTACCTTCCCTCCTTGGCTGCAGCTAGCCAACCAGCTCCAGAAGGATTTGTTCCTTGGTGAAGATCACACAGGCAAGAGAACAGTTCTGCTATAGTTTTAGAAACTTTATTTTTCTGTTGGATATGGAATACCACCATTAGGCGGGTTACCATAACTGACAATGCCCTTAGATGTGGCTAGCTCAGTATCCAGGTGCTTTTTGTGGACCTTAAGCCCTGAGGGGAAAAATCTTGATTCCAAGTGCTTCCCCAAGAGTTACCCACTGAGGTTATTTCTTACTACATGGTAATCTGAAGACAGAAGATCTGCAGGAAAGGTGAGCAACCCTTTGAGTGCTGCAGGTCCACTTGTCCCACAATGCCCCTCCGTACAGGGGTTATTCCTGGGAGTTCTTATTGCACACTCCTACACTCACGAGGTCTTTCTGTTATGTCTGTTGGGTGTTTTGGAGCAGGTTTTTGTGGTAACTTAACCCTTTAGCTGCTGGATTAGCATTTTTGTTGGGTTTTCTAACACTTTTCCAACTGGTTTAGTGTGTTTTGGGTGTCCTCACATGTTCTAATGCTATTTTACTGTTACTCATTTAATTTTGTAAAATTTGAATATTGCTCCTTTAAGGCGCACTTTACCGCATAAACGCCATTGCTCCATTCACTTCTATGGGACTGTACTGTTTGGGACATCTCTGCAACCGTTTAACCTAGTGACTTCAGAGATGGCTCGTTTTACTTGTCTGCCCTTGCTCTATCATCCGGTTCATGTTTCTAGTGTGTTGGGGGGCTCAGGGAGCTATGGGCACCATTTGGGGTACTTTTCTGGAAAAACTACATTTCCCATGAGCGCTTGCTTCGGGAGCTCGTTTCTGATTGGCTCCTGCCGCGGCAGCCATTTTCTGATCTTTCCAGAGCGAGTATCCGATGCAGGGCTTTGACTCTCCTTCTCTCCTCTGCAGATTAACCCTTCACCTGCCAGATAAGTTTATTTTAGCGATTTCTGGGGTGAAACTTTAATCCTACACACTATAATTGGGTGATTTATTATACAGTAAGGTTATCTGACACTGTGAGAATGTCTATACTGCTGGAGCTTGGGGCCAGACCTAAGACTAAGGAGGCTGGGATCTCTGTATCCCCCGTTGCGCATTGCTCTTCCTGTCACTCAGGGCTACCTAGAGAATTCTCAGGTCCTTTATGCCCAGCATGTTCTGATGTCCATGACAACATTCCAGGGACCTCCAGCCATGCAGTAGGAGCCAGTTTGGGTGCAAGAGTTCAAGGCTGCTACTAGGGACCTTAGATCCACATTGCAACTCATTCCATCCCAGTTACAGGGGGCCTTTCAGTCTTGGCAGGCCCCCTCCTCAGTCATGTCTTCCCTGCCTAAACCTCAGGGAGTACCTGACGTGTCAGATTCCTCTGAGGAGGAACTTCTGGTGGATTCAGATGTTGAGGAATGTTCTGTGTTGGGCTTCTCTGTTTTTTGTGGACCCTTTTGAGGCTGATCCTGAGCCCTCTGCTGAGGGCCTGATCAGGGCTGTCTTAACTACTTTTAACATTCCCTTAGTTCAGGAGGTTCCTTCTGATCCCTCTGATGTGTTCCAGGAGCCTAAAAAGCCCCTTACTTTCCACCTAACCCCACCCTTGACCGTCTTTTGTCTGAGGAGTGGAAATCTCCAGACAAGAAACCCTCTTTGTCCAAGAAATTTGCCAAGCTTTATCATTTTCCTGAAGCTGCGCTTGCTCAGTGGGTTCATCCTCCCAAAGTGGATGCTCCTGTTTCCAGGCTATCTAAGTCTACTGCCTTACCAGTCTCTGCCTCTGCTCTGAAGGACTGGACTGACAAGAAACTTGAGGTTTCCCTCAAGTCCATTTTTGCCCCTGCTGGTTCTGCCATGCATCCAACATTCGCAACAGCATGGGTGAACCAGGCCATTGCGGTCTGGACTGAACAGCTTACCCGATATGTCCGTCAGGATGTGCCTACCTTGGATAAGTTGCGCATTCTTGCCAACATTTGAGGTACAGCACTATGTTTCTGCTGCTTTATTTGATGCCATCCATTAAGTGGTTAGGGTTTCCACCATGTCTGTGGTGGCCAGACAAACTCTTTGGCTCAAGATCTGGTCTGTTGACACTGCTTCTAAGAAAGCATTGCTCTTCCTACTCTTTCAGGGTACCTCCTTGTTTGGGCCAGATCTGATCAGTGAGGCCACAGGGGGTAAGAGTACTCTTCTACCCTTGGTTCCCAGGAAGAAATTACCACTTAAGCATAACCGGTATTTTCATTCCTTTCAGAAAGAGACTCGTCCGGCGAACCAGACAGTTCCCTCAGCTCCGCCCACCTCCTCCAAGCCCAAACAACAATGGAAGCCCAAGGTCTCCTCCAAGCCCAAGGCTTCCAAGCCGCCTTCGGCATGACTCGCCAAACTCGGGTCTGCACTATGCTGTGGGTGCGACACTATCGCAGCATTTGGGAGGGTTCAGTGGCGGACCCATGGGTTTTACAGGTGGTGACGGAAGGGTACAGGATCCCTTTCATCTCTCTTATTCCCTTAATTTTCTTCCTTCTCACATGCCTCAGGGTGCAGAGAAATGCAGTCTGTTCGACAATGCTGTTCATGCTCTTCTGGACAAGGATGTTCTAGAGCCGGTGCCAGTTCAGGACAGAGGTATAGGTATGTCATCCCATTTTGGACTTGAAGGATCTCAATTCCTTTTTGACCCGGACTCATTATCATCAAGAGTCTCTACGGACAGTGATTGCTGCCATATCCCTGGGAGAATTACTTGCTTCTCTGGTTCTTCAGGATGCATACTTACACATTGCCATTCATCCAGAGAGTCGGCAGTACCTCCGGTTTGCCTGCAACAGGGGACATTTTCAGTTCTCAGCTCTTCCATTTGGTCTGACGACAGCTCCTCGGGTCTTCAAACGTGTCCTGGGTGCCTTGATATCCATCCTCCACCGGAACGGCATCAGAGGTACTCCATACATGTATGACTTGCTTCTAAAAGCCCCCTCTGCGGAACCTCTTCTTCAGCAAGTTGACAACTACATTTAGGTTCTTACCCGTCACAGGTCGATCATCAACTTGGACAAGTCAGATCTGATCCCATCCTACCGTCTGGTCTTCCTGGGCCTTCTCTTTGACACTCAGAAGAGCAGGGTGTTTTTCACGGATGAGGTGGCTCACCAGATCGCCCACAGGTTTTCTGTGGTTCTGGCTCAGGATCCAGTTCTAGTCCAGAAGCTATACTCTCTAGTGGGAAAATTCATCTCCAACATAGAAGCGGTTCGGTTTGCCATGGTCCACACCAGGGAGCTCCAGAGGTTCATGATCCAGTTGTGCAATGGTCAACCGGATCTTCTGAAGATGTCAATTTCTCTTCCTCTTCATGTGGAACTGAGTTTGTCATGGTGGCTCGACCTTTCCAACCTGGTGAAGGGCAAGTCATTCCTGGTACCCTTCAGGACCAAGGGGACGAAGTATGTCAGCCTCTCCGGCTGGGGAGCGGTCCTGGCTCTCTTGAACGCTCCAGGTCCGTGGTCTCCGGAGGAATCCCTCCTTCCGATCAACATATTGGTGCTTCGGGTGATATTTCATGCCCTTCAGCGTTGAACATCTCAGTTGGAAGACTGTCCGAGTAGAGTCCGACAACACCATGGCCGTGGCTTATATCAACAAGCAAGGCAGAACAAGAAGTCTCGCTGCATGGTTACAGGTCAAGGCTATTTTGTCTTGGGAAGAACACATTCCTGCTATATCCGCAGTGCACATTCCTGGTGTAGACAACGACATGGTGGACTTCCACAGTCGACACACAGTGGGTAGTGGAGAGTGGGAACTGCACCCAGAGGTGTTTGAACTTATTGTTCATAAATGGGATCGTCCTTACATCGACCTGATGGTGACAAGACACAACAGGAAAGTACCGAGGTTCTGCTCTCAGTGGTGAGACCATCTGGCTCTAGCAGTAGATGCAATGTCCATTCCTTGGTTATTTCCTCTGGACTACATATTTCCTCCCCTCCCATTGTTGCACAGGGTTTTAGGGAAATTATGACTGGGACGTTGTCCGGTCATTTGTATTGCTCCATACTGGCCTCAATGGGCTTGGTTTCTGGAGTTTCTGGATCTGTCAGTGGTGGAGCCATTCCGGCTCCCATACCGTCCGGACCTTCTTCTACAGGGTTACCTGTGGAAGGAGGATGTTCATCGGCTAGCTTTGACAGCTTGGAAATTGAATCCTAAATATTGAAGAAGAAAGGGTTCTCTTCTGGTGTGGTGGCTACTATGCTCAGTGCCCGCAAGCCCGTCTCTTGCAAGATCTACCATTGTGTCTGGTTGACCTTTCTGTCTCGATGTGCTGACAAGGACCTGTCTCAGGATTTAAATCTGCCTACGGTCCTAGCCTTCTTGCAGGTCGGTGTGGATAAGGGCCTCCGTTTGAATTCCCTTAAGGTTCAGACTTCTGCGCTTTTTCTTTCAGAGGCGCATTGCCATCCTTCCTGATGTCAAGGTATTCTTCCAGGGCGTTGCTAATGCTCGTCCTGCCTTTAAGATTCTGGCTCCTCGGTGGGATCTTAACTTTGTTTTGTGTGTTCTTCAACGCCCCCCTTTTGAGTTTTTGCCTACTATTCCTCTACGCCTCTTGACATGGAAAATGGCCTTCCTCCTGGCGATTGTGTCTGTCCGCCGTGTCGTGGAGTTGCATTCTCTGTCCTGTAAACCACCCTATTTGGTGTTTCACTATCACAAGGCGGTGCTTTGCACTTCTCAGGAGTTTCTCCCGAAGGTGGTCTCTGAGTTCCACATCAATCAGGAGATTGTGGTGCCCTCTTTCTGCACAGACCTTACCTCTGACAAGGAGAGGGATCTCCACTTGTTAGACGTGGTGCGTTGTATCAAGTTTTATGTACATCACACTAAGTATATCAGGAAATCTGATGCTCTGTTTGTCATTCCTGAGGGTCCTAGGGCAGGAAGACTTGCATCCAAAGTAACTTGCTTCCTGGATCAAGTCCACTATTCATGGGCTTAAGAGCTGAGGAAGAAGCCTGTTCCCTTTTGGGTCACGGATCATTCTACAAGATCTATTGGGGCTTCTTGGGCTTACAAGAATCAGGCCTCCGCTGATCAGTTGTGCAAGGCGGCCACTTGGTCATCTGTGCACACCTTTTCGAAGCACTGCCGTGTTGATGTGCTGGCATCGGCTGATGCCAGCTTTGGAAGGAAAATCCTGGAGGCAGTCTCTTTTTTTTTTTTTTTTTTTTTTTTTTCCTCTCCCCAAAGCTTTATTGAAAATTAATTTCAATACAAAAATATAAGTAAAGGACAGTCAAGAATCCATAAGAAATATGAGTTACAAAAAATGGAGTTCAGAGAAAAGAACAGCAGTATCTCACAGCTTAGAACATATTAGAACATTTATAAAACATCACATATCCCTACAGACATTCCAGGTGAAACCAGAGTATTCAAATCAGGGGGATGTGGTGGCATCTGAGAGAGCATGTTATAAGCAAAGTTAGACCTTAAAAGTAGCAAGAGCTTAGAAAGCAGAGACAGAGTAAGACAAAGGAGAGGAAAGAAGAGTCAAAAGACAGAGTGAATAAAAAAAAGTGGCAAGGGAGGGAATATGGGTGGGTAATAGGAACGGATGGCATGGGTACAACACATAGCAGTCAAGCATCTACCCCGGTGTAGGCCGAGCTCAATGATATATCATGTAGGTTAAATCACCACAGAGCAAGAGCCAACAAATACCCAGATCCATTATTCCTACAAGGAAATCCCGATGTATTCACATGCATCATTTATGAGCTTCCTGTCACGGAGTCAGACACAAGTTGGGTAGCCATATCTGGGATCACCACCATACTTTGCAAAGGTCTCCAGATGTACAGGAAATCCTCCATAGTACCCACATTGACAACATGGAGGTACTCCATCTGTCAAATAGAACAAACTTTGGCCCTCCATTGCTGAACAGTAGGGGCTAGATGAGATCTCTAATGTGCCGGAATGAGAGATTTAGCAGCATCAATTAAAGAGAAAAGGAGCCTGCACTGGGATGGCTGAATCAGTGCTGGTACGGCTGAGATAACCATATTCTCTGAATCCTGGGATAACTGGTTGAAAAGAATCCTGGAGGCAGTCTTGCCTGTCTAGGATTCCCTTCAGTTCTTGGTGCTTCCTTTACTTTTGAGCCCTGTTGGCTCTAGTTCAGTGTGCTCTGTAACAGTTCCTGGGATGGTGTTACCCCTGTTCAGTGTCCGTTGACACTTCAGTTGTTTTGTTGGGCTATCTATGATCTGATGGTTCATATCTGCACTGGTGACTTTGAGGGCCTTGCAACTGGTCCTTGCCTTACTTCCCTCCTCTGGGAAACTCGATGGTTGGACATCCCAGAGTTGCCAGTAACCTGTATTGGACGACAGAGAAAAGAGGATTTTAGTCTTACCTGTTAAATCCTTTTCTCTCAGTCCATACAATTTACTGGTTTCCCACCCTGTCAAGGGACCATGCTTGGCTCTCCTGTGGCAGACTGTGGGGGTTCTTCGGGGTCATGCTCACAGGAGTCTTCTTTCCCTTCTACTATCTAGTCACTAGTGTCTCAGATCTTTCTGGAGCTGGTTGGCTAGCTGTAGCCAAGGAGGGAAGGTAGGCTCCACCCCCTGCATACAATTCTAGAATTGTTCCTGCTTACTTAAATGGGAGGATCGCCTACCCAGAGTTACCAGTAACTTGTATGGACTAAGAGAAAAGGATTTAACAGGTAAGACTAAAATCCTCTTTTAATGTTTAGGTTCCTTCATGATCTATCAACATCTCTGTGTAGCTGAATAAATGCTTTAAAGCATCCAAAGTATTTTATTTTCTATTAAGTCTGTTGTGGATCACAGGGATATGGGATTTAGCTCCTCCTCTTGGAGGCCAGGGCACATCATAAAAAAAAAATCAAAAAAAAAAAAAAAAAAAAAAAATCAGTCTTTGGGACAGACTCTCCCTCTTCTTCCTCTAGCTCAACCCTTGCCCTACATCCAGATTTATGTGCTCTGTGAAGCTGAAAGTAATTCGGTGGCCAGACTCTTCACACATTCACCAAACACTACCATGTCAATGTCCTGGCCTAGGCTGACGCCGGCTTTGGCCAGAAAGTCCTTCAGGTGGTGTTGCCCATATGAGAACTTACGTGTTTTTTTTTTGTTTTTTTCCTCTCTTCTGCTGCCCAATTTGTCGTTGGATAGTTTGAGCACCGTTGGCTCACTTGTTACTTTTCTTTTAAATACCTGTGGAACACTGGACTCCACCCTGGGTAGAGGAGTCCTCTTAGGGTCTTAATCATAGGTGTTTTCTTTTCTTCTTTCCCTCTATGGATCTTTTGTGTTTCTTTATTATTATTTTTTTTTCCCCTGTTCCGCTTGTCTCACATGAATTTGGAAGTAGTCTGGTTTTGAGCTGGAGAAAGAGGGAGTCTACACCCCAAACACCCTGTATTTTGTGATGTACCCTGCCCTCCTGCAGAAGAAACTCAACCTCCATGGTTCCTGGGTTCCATATGGACTAAAGAGAAAAGAATGTAACAGGTGACACTAAAATCCTATGTTCAATATATGTTTAGAAATTAGTCTGTGTAATTTGCGCAAACGTTTTATTCTTGTGGAGCAATTTGCTCACACTCGCCCTCGAGACTGCGCTCTCGGCCCCCCTCCCCGCCTCCAACCCCCCAAACACACTGTGATAATTTTCATCTTTAATATCCTTTGTTTCCAGGGCAGCAGCTTCATTCTGTCTTCATCAAAAAATCAACTTGTACGGTTGACACCAGATGTTTCTGGGAGGATCCATCAGCGCATTCTTCAGCAAGGGAAGGGCATGCTGTCTGGTATTGGTCGCAGAGTTTCCACTCTCTTTGGCATTTTGTCTCCTGCCACAGAGTCTAATGTACGTTATTTATTTCTACTGGTTATTAAACCTAAAACCTAATTTGCCATGATAAACCTTTTAATGTAGTATAAGCTGTAAATTGAGATTGCCTGCATTATGCAGCTCAAATTGTACCCCATGTTGTCAATTTTGGAGGTAAGAAACCTCAACAGTGTGACTTGTTCTTGTTAACCTTTGCTTTGATTGATCTACAGAAATTTAAATTGACCAATTTATTATACATAGGTTTTATTTAGAAGTGGCACTTTCACACATGAAACTTTTAAATATTTGTCCTTCGTGACCAAAACCTGTCAGACATTATACAGAGAGCAGCTCTTCCTATACTATTTGGGTATCCAGACGCTAGCCAGTTATTTTTTCTTTTTCTGAGTTCAGCTCTTCTGTAGAGGACCCCACTTGACAAAGATAATTTTGAGAATGGAATCTTCTCGTGAGACATGTCCACAAACTTACAAATTCTCACCAGTGGCTCCTGCAGTATCATATACCTCCTGTGTTTTTGTGATCTTAGTGCATAGTTTCTATAGAATAACATAGGAACTGGAGAAGTAATACCACCTAGAGGTCCTTTCTGCTTTACCACCTCCTTATCATTCAAAAATATCTTTTTATTTATATACATATCATAATATATAATGGTAATCAGTGTGATTAGGAATATAGGTGAACAAAAATGACTCAAGGATATATCTTCTAATTTGACTTAGTCATATACTAGGATAAATCTAAAGAAATTGACATACTGTAAGTTAATAGCCAATGTTAGAGTAATATATCCAGCATAAACAGGATTAAACCTTACATAGGTATATCCAGAGGTATAATAAAGCATTATTTGAACACAGCAGCATAGGAAGGGTTAATTGTTCCTTATAATTAATGGTAATAGTTGGCTATAGTGTATATAAATACCTTTACCCAAAACCAGTATAGACTGCTAAATTAGGTAGACGCGAATTTACTATGTTTAATAAGCAACGAACATATTAATACATTGCATGCAACATATACTATGGCAATATCCTGTTTGCTACAAATTTAACATTGCAAGGGTTAACCAGAGCCTATGGGTTATAAAAGAAAACTGTTACCCCACTCAAGACTGTGGTATTTTTCTTTTGTTCTGCCACACTATCATACAATAATATAACACATGAAACAAAGAATCATATGAAACACACACCAGATAGAAACAAATGGAAAAACTTTCCTGATGGCAGAATAAGGATTAATAATATCATTCACCAGATCAAACATGAGCCCAATGACCTTTTCAGAAACACAAATTCATGTGGCTCTATACGTGTTAATAATTAGATTTAAAATTAATTCATAACACTATTTGATCTAAATTGCAATCAAAGTGTCTCACCCAATTAGGTCTATGATTGGTACTATGCTGTCTCTGGAATATTCTAACTTTACATCCCAAATGGCTAGTAGATAAGTTTCCTCTAGGAGGGCAAAACCTATTGGACAGTGTTACAATAGGTAAAATAAAATTCCAGAATGAACTGAAATATATTTATTCTAGAAGCTTTACAGGAGTTATACAAGAAAATTTATATTTACCAGTTATTGATTAAGGCGTGGTTCCTTCAGGTTTCTTCAGCTCTGGTTAAGTTTGTTACTTCATGCAAGTCCAAACAGAGACTCTTGGCTTCTAGCACAATGTATTTATTACCCCAAAAATCTGTCAGTCACAACCCATCCTTCTCTGATAAGTTCGGTCTAGAATATGATGTCACACTAACTTTCTAGACTCTCTGATAACATTATTTGAAGTTAAACCCCTAGTAGCAGTATTCTTTGTGTACCACTAGGTGGTGTGCTACAAGATTAAAAACCTGCACAGATGTATAGCAAGAAGTGTGTTTTATGTCAAACTGACAGGTAAGTGTATAGTCAATAAACTTTTCCAGGAATCTATACTCCCAAACGTTTCACAAAAAGTAAGGAAGAAAATCCCAGATAGGCCTTCCTCCCCCCAGAGAGAAGACTAGAATCAATTGATATAAAAGTAATTTTGTATGTTTCAAACCCCCAACTCTCAGCAGAGGGGCCACTGTTTTTTAACACACACAAGTTTAAGAAATAATTTCAGAAGACCAAATGGTTTCTCCAGAATGTTAGCCATTTGCTATCTAGTACAGAGCAGACCCTCTGACAGTGGAAATACTTGTGCAATACCCTCTTTCACCCACAAACACCAGGATATCATAAATGCATGAGAACGATCTCCAGTTTAATTACACAAACATGCCACTTAATACACACACCACCCAGTACTCTCACACAAACAGGCATCCCATATTCATACCTACATGCACAACAAAACCAATTTACACAGATGCATGAAAATACTTGTGTGCATACATTTGTATATACTCACACAACCAGAAGCACACTACAGTATACTCTTTAATAGGTATTAGAACCCTACAAAAAGGGCACAAAAACAAGTAGTACACACACAATCATTGCATGCAGTCATAATTAACCTGTCTAACAAAGATGCAGATAATACCACAGACTTTGCCATTGAAAGGTATTGACATGAGTGATGACACTTAATGCTACAACTGAATCACACAAGTGATTTCAGTGTTAACAGATGAAACGCATACCTACCAGCTATACCACACAGCTTAAAGCTGAAATAGTTCCAAAGGATTGGTGTTGCTAAAACTGATAAGAGCTTAAAAGTGTAAAAGATAAAAATTAACTTCTCACCATACCTATCCAGAACTGGGGATTCTAACATTGCTTATGGAGCATTCTTACTGATGTGGCAGTATTTAGTGCCTTAGGAAAGAATTCTTGTGGAATGGTGGAACCCAAAATACTTTCACACTTTACTCTCTGATCACAGATGAGCGACTACCTTGAGAGGTATTTGAAAACTTAAGCAGATATTGTCAAAAAGTTTGAAATTATTAATTAAATTGTTAATGAGTTCCTGCTCAAGTGTTGCTGGAGAACCACTGATAATATAAAAGTCTCTCTGAAATGGTAATGTTACATCCAGGAGCCACATATCAATCTGATAAGCCAGGAAATAGTGCTCTAAGTGCTGCAGCTCACATCACTCAGAAGCACCGTAGAATTTGTGTTTTTGCCAGCTTGGTGCTGATGTGATTCAAGTCACACTGCACCAACTCTGTCCTATTCCCAAGTTGAAAACCTAGAGTTCCTGCTTGTGATATTGATGATTCTATGAATCTATTGAGTGGTTCTTCAGCAGCTTTGCACTGGATCAGAGAACCGTGTTTATCATAGGTTTATCTGCATTAACATATTTTTTTTTTGTTTTTAACTTTTAAACAAAAAAAATCAAGTTCAACCCTTTGACACAAGGCTGCCACACCCTCCCCCATATCATGGGGGCTTTAGCTACTCCTCTGATGCCATCAGATCTGGCATGGTGGGGTATCATTAAACAAAAGGGAATCCCCTGTAATGTAGTGGATAATTCTTCTCAGCTTTTCACATATGTGTTGCCTCCTGTCCCTAATGGCAAAAGTACTGTGTTCTGGCAGTATGTGAGGGAGAAGAAGTTTCTTGCCAGGCCTTTACACACAGTCTGTATTGGTGTGCTGTATAAAAACATGTCACTACTCTGGAGGTGGTGGAGGAGTGCACTTAAGAGGGGACCCTCTGTCTCACTTGTGCCACTTGAGGGGGTCTGTCACCCCTCCTATCCTAAAGTGTTTGCCAGCGAGGGGTGACTGCTTCCCCTACCCTCAATCATGCACCCAAGGGAGTGGCCTGCTAGCCCCCCCCCCTTAACTCAAGCATGTTCCTGATCAACTCCATCCCCTCAAGTATGCTTCCAAGTACCTCTGCCTACATGAATGAAATCTACCCATCCAATGTGGAATACAGGGACCATGGAGTAAAGTTCCCTTGTCCTGCACTTCAAAAAGGCAGAGCTTTGAGGGGGAGACTACCTTCTTCCTCTCTTGCTCCTTACATGTGGTGCTGTATAATCCCCCATTAGGCTGGTTACCATCACTGGGCTTTCCTGGAGTTTGTAAAGTGGAAGTCAGAGACGCTCAACTAGGAACGAGCCTGCAATACAAATTTGCAGGCTCTCTAAGAATGGTGTCCTACCCAGAGTACAGTCTTTTAGCCCACTGGTGCCTTTCACAGAGAGGAAATATCCTAAAGCAGATCATATTGGTCTTAACACAACAGCAGTCCAACCACGAAATGCCAGGCAATTCCTCTCTGAACAAGAGCAGCAGCTAACCTCAGACATACATTTCGGCCTAGAATTACCCCAAGGGTAATAGGGGAATCCAGCATTGGACCCCTTGCTCACAGTGCTTAGAGAGATCAGCTTCACCTCACTGAAGAGGCCCAACAAGGCCGAAACATATGTCTGGGGTTGGCTGCTTTTCTTGTTCAGAGAGGAATTGCCTGGCATTTTGTGGTTGGACTGCTGTAATGGCAGGACCAATATGATATGGTTTTAAGGTATATTCTCTCTGTGAAACTCACTTGTGGGCTAAAAGAGACTGCACCCTAGGACACCATTCCCATAGAGCCTGCAAATTTGTATTGCAGATTCGTTTTTTTTTTTTTTGCCTTTGGAGGGTAGCTTTATGACAAGTCTGTTCCTCATGACTGAGTCTCCTGAGATTCTCCCCTATTCTAAGATGGTAACCTGGACGCAGAAGATTGGTAAGTAACCATTTGATTACCTTTGTCCATGATTTGTCCCAGTTTGTGTTGCTCCTCTCAACCGAGGCAGATGTGAGCATAACTCTGCTCTGGCACTCATTATGGGGTTGTAATATTCTGCTTTGCTCTGTAAAAGGTTTGGTAGTTCAGATGCCTAGCTGTTTCTTACTGGGTTAACACATTCACTTCTGTGATGCCTATTTGTGTGTGCTTTTGTGGGGCTAATTTATGCTTCCCCACTACTAGGATCTTAATTTTTACTCTCCCCCAGGTGTCCTAGTAGTTTGTAGATTGTTTTTGCAGTGGCCCCTTTAAGAACCAGAGCCCGCCTATGGCCATCTTTGCGCCATTGACTTTTATGGGGAAAACTTCTCTGGGAAATGTCTCTGCAACCATTTGGGCAACAATGTTCAGAAAGGGCTCTCTTCTTGTCTTCTCATACTCTATCAGCTGGTCCACTTTGCGTGTCTACAGACCATGGCCAGAGTTGTAGGTACTGCATGCTACAGAGAAAACTACAGTTCCCATACTGCCCATTCCACTAGCTTGTGGCCATTTTATCTTTTGCTCATCTTATGCAGGGGCTTTCTCTCCTTGTTCTCCTCTAGATTAACCCTTTTACATATCAGATAAGTGCATTTCCTAGGTATTTCAGGTTTTCTGTCTATTCTGGGGACATTTAGATCCATTTCTTACTAGATTGTGGGCACTCTTTCAGGAAATTGTCTGACACTAAGGAGCAGATAGGGAAGTCTGAGGAAAAAGGGACTTCCTTACACCCCCCTGTTCCTCCTGCCATACCAGCTATCAATGAAATATTTGGGTTCTCTATGCCTCTCATGTGCTGTGGCAACTACAGCTCTATTAGGCCATTCTAGAATTGAAAAAGAGCCCAAATGGGTTAAAAAACTCTCTTCAGTGGCACAAGCCCATTATTCAGTCTGGGGTTCTCTATTCTTGGAAACCTATGTCCACCTTCAAAATGGCTGATCCTGTATTTAGGGGCACACTCAGGTGACTGGGGCATCCTCGGAGGAAGAACTGGCTTCAACGGATGATAAGGAGGATGTGGATTCTTCCTATACTTACTGAGATGCGTATGAGGCTTATCCAATCCCCTTGGCTGAGGGGCTTGTCAAGGCAGTGCTGGAACCCCTTCAGGTCTGACTTCACAGATACATGTGTCTATCTCTCTGGGCAATTTCCAGAGGAGCTGGAAGTCTTCAACTGTAGTTCCACCCAATAACACACTTGATCAAATTTATGGATGAGTGAAAAACTCCTGGTAAGAGACTTTTCCTTTATAAACACTATTCTAGGCTATACTTTTTATGGCTGAGGCTAGGGCTCAGTGGGCTACTCCACCTACTGTTGCCCCTATTTCCCACTTTGCAAAGAACACTGCACTTCCCCTGGAGGAAGCTATTGGGCTTAAGGGCCAAGCTGAAAAGAGGCTTGACTTTTTGGCTACCGGGGAAGTGTTAATGAGGTAGTAATAGTGATACTTAATTTTCACTTTAGTTAATATTATTAAAAAAACAAATCCTACCATCCATGTCTCACTGACCTATCTTTTATAGTTATGTAGCAAATGCCATTTAGATTTTCCCCTCCCTCCCCTTTTTAATACATCACCTCTCATGTTATAAGAACAAAAATCTGGTCGCGGGACCTTAAGGAGTGTCTAGAGGGAGGAGATACAGTAATACAGCTAAGGTAAGACATGCCCGCTCAGTTTTGTTGTCACCATGCAGTCTTTGTAATGCAAGCCCCTTTTCTCAGAACTTCATGAGGTCACTTGTCACCTTTCCCTACCCATAGTGCATTGCATCTGCTTGCTTGTCTGACTAACATAGTGTTTCTGAGCAGAACCATTCCAGTCTATTGCTGTGTTGTAGATTATTTGTATAAATTACAACACAGCAATAGCTCTACACACACTCTCTACGGTCCTGGGACCAGATTTCTGTTCTTAGAGCTTGAGAGATGACTTAGTAATAAGGGGAGGGAGGGGGAAAATGTAAATAACTATAAAAGTTAGGGCCGTGAGACCTGAATGGTACTTTTTTTTTTTTTTTTTTTTTTTTTTAAGCCTAACAATATTAACTAAAGTGAAAATTAAGTATTATTGTCCCTTTAAAGCCTATTTTTGCCTCTGCCTGGGCCAACAGGACTATAGTTGTTTGGGGTTAACAGCTGTCAGATGCCATACATGCTGACATATTTAAAGAGGACATAATGGTTTTTATAGGAAATAATTTTGGAAACCGGTGCCTGTATTACTGAGACCTTGTTTGATGCTGCTACACTCTCCGCTAAGTTCTCTGCAGCCCAAACAAGTCTGCTGCAAGTCTAAGCCTGACAAACCAAACTCTACATGACTTGTGAAATCCTGGACTGTTGCCTATAGGGGGCCGTCTCCATCTTTTTCAAGAGGCCTGGGCATCCTCCATGACGAACCAGTGGGTTTTGTGGTTGTATCAGAAGGGTACAGCATAGATTTCGGGTGTTCACTTTTGAATGGTCGCACGCAAAAGAGAGTGTGACCATTTAACTCTTTCACCATGTTGCCTGGCTAAAAGAGACGTGGCAGTCTCGCAGTGCATGAGTCAAAGGGCGCTTTTAAAAGTTATAAGCTGTTCAGTCACCTGTTTCAGCTTCGTAAGGCTAATCCTGCCTCTCCACTTCTCTGTGTGCTCTGCTTCATTCTGCACGCAGAGAAGGGGAGAGGCAGGATCGGTTCACATACTGATTGTGTAATGCAAAATTAGAGCTCATACTCTACACCGTATATATCCACTAGTGCAGCCACCAGTGTTAGGGGCTGTTTCTATTTGAGCTGTGCTGACAAATTCCTACATTTACCACACATTTGCATACTCTCTCACATATAATCACGATAGGTTGTTTTTTTTACTCTGTGGAAAAGTTGAATGTAGGCAAAAGTGGAGTAGTTCTGGGGCACAACAATTGCACATTATGGTAACCCCTTGAATGCCGGATATGTTTTCAGTGCCTTATGAAGCTGAAACGGAAGGTGACTGAAGGCTGTGTAACTATTAAATGCACCCATTGACTAGGCGATGTGACAGTCTCGCGCTGTCATGCACTGCGAGAGTGTCATGTTGCTATTTTTAGCCATGTGACTGTGAAAGAGTTAAATGCGTGCGACCATTCAAAAGGATACAAATTTTGTGTCCTTTCCTCCATATCGCGGCTTTTCCTCAAAGATTCCAAGCAAGTGGAACTCCTAGATTGCAGACAAGGCATATAGGTCTCCAAAAAGAACAACATTACATATTAAACTGGCACCACAGATAATCCCTACAACATCACTATGGAGGGATTATCCATGGTGCTAGTTTACTGTGTAATAATCTTTTTGGAGACCTATATTCACTGTCCGCTATCTAGGAGTTCCACTTGGGATAAGTGGATCACCAGTGGACTCTGTACGCTGCCTCTGATGTGGCTCTCATTTTTGGTAACAATGTTTTTTAGTGAAGTTTCCTGGCATAGAGATGTCCCTTTTTATAGTTTATAAATTAAGGTATGTGATGGTGTATCAGAAGGATAAGATTGTGTTCTCTTTATTGGGGAGGCTTTGAGAAAGTTTCTGACCCTACAGATACACCATAGGTAGTTCAGTTGAATGAGCTAATAAAAGGTAGCTATCCTAGAATTTAAATAGGCACTACTTTCAGACACCCTATGTGAGCTTTTCCATGTTAAGCTTGATAAAGCACTGTATGAAACTCGTTGCATTGGTGGAGACGCTTGTTTTCCCTGGCCAGGAAACCATATGCGGTGTTTGAATTTTACACCTATTGCGATGCAAGTGATATTATTCACCTATTTATAATTCAATTTTATCTCTGTATAAAGATTGCTTGGTTTATTATTTATTTATTGGGAACTAGTATAGTTACCCAAAGTGTTCTATTTGTGCAGTGTTATTTTCACTTTGAGGTACATCTAGCTGCCGATTTTGATTTGTTCGTATGTATAGTTTTTTGTATGTAAAATAAATTTATTTCTACATTTTTTTTTTACATCAAGTGGTGGTGAATGTTATATATTTTATATTATTGAAGATTAAATATATTGGGCTATATCTAGTGTGAGAATATATCTCTGCCTGATTTGTATATATTTTTTATGATTTAGGTCGGCATACTTAAAGGCAAGGTCAGCACTTAAGCTGTATATTTATATAATGTGGGAAAGTGTAAAGTTGTTCATTTGGGAAGAAAAAAGGCAATGCTACCTATGAATTTAATGGAGTCCTTTTAGGAGACTTGTTGCTATAGAGACACCTGAGAGTCCTTGTAAACTACACACTTGGAAACAGTCACCAGAGTCAAACAATAGCAAAACCAAACAATGCATCTGTTCGCGGTTGATCTTCCTCTGGTACTATCATTCCTTCTGGATAGTCTTGTTCCCTTAAAGTGTTAGTAATGTCTGAAAAAAACTTTTTTGCATTTAAAAGAGCTTAAAAAGCTGATCTAAATGCAAAAAAACGTATCTCTCAAACCGCTATGGTTTAAGAGATACGGGCGTTTAAAGTTTGATTTCTCCTACTGACAGCTGTAAAGCTGTCAGCAGGAGATCCGTGTTGGTCGACACGCTGGCGCTTGAGAAGTGCCGGGATCTCATTACTTACACGGAATCCCTTCATTGGAAAGGTCTAAAACACGTGCCTGAAAAATAGGCACGTTTTAGACCATTCCAATGAAGGGATTCCATGTAAGTAACGAGATCCCGGCACTTATCAAGTGCCAGGGTGTTGACCGACACGGATCTCCTGCTGACAGCTTTACAGCTGTCAGTAGGAGAAATCAAACTTTAAATGTCCGTATCTCTTAAACCATAGCGGTTTGAGAGATAGGGTTTTTTGCATTTAGATCAGCTTTTTAAGCTCTTTTAAATGCAAAAAAAGTTTTTTTAGACATTACTAACACTTTAAGTTATAGCACTCTGTTCTCTCTCTGACATATTGCCATTATACTGGACTTGGAGACCATCCTTCAGGGGGTCGCTAATGCCTTCCTTCAGGGGGTCGCTAATGCCTTCCTTCTTTTCAAGATCCCACTGCTCTGTGGGACCACAATTTGGTCTTATGTGTTCTTCAGAGGTCTCCCTTTGAGCATTTAATATCTATCTCCTTTTGTGCTGTTGACGATGGCTTTTCTTTTGACTTTGTCTGTTAGGAGAGTAGCCGAGTTGCAAGTTTTGTTTTGCAAGCCTCCGTTCCTGTTCTTTCACCAGGTCAAGACAGCACCGTTTACCTTGAAAGACCTCCTTGACAAGGTTTTCTCCAACTTTTACAGCAATAATCAGATTGTTGTGCCTTCCTTTTGTCTTGTTCCTCCTTCCATGCATTTGAGTGATCTCCATCTGCTAGACTTTGTGCATTGTCTGCATCAAAGGCTACTATTGCCTCTTGGATCAAGGCTGCCATAAGCCTTGTGTACGTGATTCCTCTGAGGAAGTGACCTGGTGTTTAAGCCAATTGTAGTTCGAGTAATTGAATGATAAAGTATCCCCTCCCACCCCATTTACAGATGTACCTCTGCTCACCTCAGAGCAGCAAAACAGTCCAGGTGGATCACAGAGAGGGGCAATCTTCAGTGAGCATAAGGAAAAAGCTGACAGACCTGTCAAAGGGGGCAGAGTTTCCCTTATGCACACAGTAAGAAGATTGTCCCTTGCTGTGAGCTGTCCGAGAACCAGATTCCACATCTGAGGGGAGGTGGCTTACACTAGGTAAAAGGGGCAGGAGGGGGATATTTTGGCATTCAATTACTCTTGAACTAAAACTGACAGTATTGAAATAACACTCAACATGACCCAAATTCTATGAAGGTTAATTAAAGCTGCTTTTTTTTTGTGAAACATTACTATACTTTTAAGGTACATACGCAGGTGTATATTATACCTAAGATTTTAAGGGAAAAGAAGAGTGCCTATCTATAATATGCACCCTTGTTTTTCCCCCTTACTAAATTTTTTTTTTTTTTTTTTTTTTTTACACTGCTGGCAGATCCCTTCCCTTCCTCCTGCGGCCCAATTCGCTCTCACAATAATGCTTACTTGCTCCCACTGACGTCCCCACTGAAGTCCGCTCTGACAATGAGGCTTACGGTACTTCCTTCCACTGAGGTACACCCATCTTCCCTGCGGGCGGCAAGCTTGCATTTGCCGCCTGCTTCCTTCATGGGCTTTCAGGACCTTCCGCCTCCAGCCAATGGTAATGGAAGTGGAAGGTCCTGAAAGCCCATGAAGGAAGTGGGCAGCAAATGCAAGCTTGCCGCCCACAGGGAAGATGGGTTCAAAGCGGACTTCAGTGGGGACGTCAGTGGGAGCAAGTAAGCATTATTGTGAGGGCGAATTGGGCTGCGGGAGGGAGGGTATCTGTCAGTCCAATTTTTTTTTTTTTTTTTTTTATAAATAACTCTCGTGTATAATACACACCCCCCACTTCACATAAGGTGAAGTAGGGTAAAATTGTGCGTATTATACCCAAGATTTTACGGTAGTTAATCCCTTCCCTGCTGGCTGGGTTTGGGGCCTAATTCCTGAGTTTTCCCTTCAGAGTTATGCTTTATTACCCCCACACTGTCAAAGATATACAGCGGGAAAGAATCAGGAGACCCCAAATAATTGTACTGCTTGCATAAGATATCAATAGTATTATAGTTAGATTTATTTGAGATCAGTTCACAAACTAGGCTTGATACACTACTTCACAGTAAATAAATTGATAAAAATCAATTATGCATATTTATGCAAACCATAATTTTTGTATTGGAAGATAAAATTAATATAAACTAGCAATCCGTATTGGTGAAAATCAAGTGACTCTGTTAAAAAAAAAAAAAAAAAAAAATATATATATTTATATATCTCCAAGTAATTTAATAACATTGAAATATGGCAAATATATCAGATAATATAACAAGGCAACAAAAGTATCCAGAGGTATAAGCTCCATATTTGAAGACTACAATGTATCAAGGGTTAATTGTTTATCTGCAGTGTTCAATGTTTACACCTTCTGGATGTAATAGCTGTGAATACATTCCTCACATAATAATCGTATGCAAAGAACAATATATGCTTACTGAAAAGCAAAGTCTATTAAGTTATATCAGGATGTCATACAAACTAAAATGATAAAAATGGCAGAATCATGATTCCTACACAATATCAGCACTGCAAGGGTTAGCCAAAACGGAGGACGTCTTTTGTTCTGTCAGAATTTTACCATGTGGGGGTAACTATCCCTGCAGATAATTTATGGATGTCCCATCACCACTACGCATGCAGTGAGATTAGCACACATGAATTAGGAATCTCTTAAAGGAACCGTACACCAACTGAGAAACAAAGGCAAAGGTTCCCAGGTAGCAATAACAAAGAGTTAATTTGAATTCACCAGATCATAGGAGCATCAGTGACCAATCACAAACAAAGATATCTGTGATTGCAGCACAAAACTAATTCTGTGACGGGGATAACTAGATATCCCTAGCAAACCCTTCTATGATCTTAAATTGCTATCACTCTGATCTCCCACAGTATCAATATCTATATCTGTGAATTGGCAATGAGTTATTCTGTTTAGCTTCTAAATTTTAATTAGCCCTCTCACCTAAATGGCTGCTGTGTTTCTGTCTCATTAGATTGGTCAGATATAGTGGGCAAAGACACTTATCTTCACAAAAACAGATTGGGTGATAAATAATTCTAGAAGCCTTAAAGGGACACTAATGTCCCATAAAAAAAGTCTTATGTGGCACAAATCCTATATCTCATACCTTTATGGTTTGAGAGATTCACATGTAACGTTCCCCCTCCCTCTCCTTCTCGTGACGTCAGCACTCTGCTGACAGCAGGAGATCCCGTTCCTGGGACTGGCTGGCGGCTCTGCATCAGAGCAGCAATAGCGATATTGGAAAACAATGACTTCATTGGAAAGGTCTACAAAGTGTGCCTGGTTTTCTAGCACACTTTGTAGACCATCCCAATGAAGTAGTTCTTTTTAAATAACACTATTTCGGCTCTGCTGAAGAGCCTTCTCAAGTCGTCCGACTCTAATCTCCTACTGTCAGCTTTACAGCTGACATCGGGAGAGGGGGAACTTTAGATGCGAATATCGGATAGGATTTGTGCCCCATAATTTATTTTTTTAAACTCTACAAAACCTTTTTTATGGGACATTACTGTTAAAGAATTTTGTTTATACAAAAAGTATATATAGTTACCAATTCCAGATAACCTACATCTTATCAGCTCACTGGTTCCTGTTCAGTTAGGTCCAGACTCCCGTAAAGGAAGACACTATGAGAAATCCAGCCAAAATATCCCTTTTCCCTAGTCACATTTTGCTTTTATTACATGAAAACTTTTACCCAAAAGGTCTACCCACCCTTATTTGATATGCCAGTCCCTTATGAATCTATCTGGAACAATGAGGATGGTGCCGCAGGGAAAAAACAGGCCAGGATCCTGGAACAGTTCTTGGGGCCTAGGCTAGGCATGGCCCCTTTGCTGCTGGTCACATCTCCCTCTCCATGGGTCTCCTGCTCCAAGAACCTTCTTCCAAAAGATTCCCTTTTGACTCTCTGCACACCTCTTTTATTGTTGGCAAGCCCCGCCCATCTCCAACCCACTTTTACCTGACTGGGACACCCCTCCTCCCCTCTCCTAGAACAAGGGAAACAAAGAGGATCTGGTCTGTCATTTTCCTGCCCAAACAGCCCAGGGAAAACAAAGGAAAATGGTGGTGAGCTAAATGTGGGATGTATGACATGAGAACATAACCATGCAATGGATACAGTTTTGCTGCAAATTGCTGCAATTTATCTGTGTCCATAACATTGATGTATATGATGGAGAGTTACACGAAACCTGGTGATCTATGCTTATGCCTTTGAAGTTAGAGACGATACTTTGTGGAGGCAGATGGAGAAAGTATCTCAACGCTGTGCCGTAAAGAGCAACTTGTGAGTGGCGGTAGACTCCATGGACGCGGAGTGAAGGTATTTGGGTCAGTGACACTTTTCCCATGGGTATTAGTCCTGTTTATCCAATATACATCTATACCTAGTTACATACCTGCCAGACTCAGTTGCGTGTATATCAACATATCTGTACATGCTTTTTGATATTAAGCAAAGCTTTCACCATCAACTTTCTCATATCTGTCATGACTATTGACAGAAGAATACACTGGATATAGTGTGGAATTGTGTGACTATATCCTCATAAGCCTAATGATATTATGGCAGTAAAGTCCTGGTGAATATATATTTTGGGTGACAATTGACGGACTAAGTATCATTTCATCCATTTATCATTCATTCTTCATCTTTCATCGTCTTTATCATTTATTTTTTTCAAGTCTTTTTTATATATTTTTTGAGGCCGAGCTCTGTTAACTGGTGCAAGTGTCTTGTGTTTATTTTTTATTTAGGGGGGATTTAGATATAGGATGGTTTGTGTCTGTTCGGTGTAGGCACTAGGTACTCCATTTTGGGACTGTGGGGGTTTTTATGTTTGGCTCCATTTCTTCTACATGTCTATTTTTGAGATGTTAAAATAAATATATATATTTTTTATATCTGTATATGGTGGTAATTATTTAGCTATGTAAGTTGAGTTCCTTGATAGATCCTACTTTTTTCTTTCTTCTTTTTTTTTGTATGATATATTAGTATTATGGCACCCCATGTATGATATGCATGGTCATACCTTATAATACAGTATATATGAGTTGTGCTCCTTTGGTTATGTATATATATATTTTCATACACAGAGCAGATAGTCGGCCAGAGTCACAGGTCTTCACCAGATTGGGTGTCCACTTTACACAGGATCAGGCAGGATAATAGTCAGACAGAGCCACAGGTCTGCACCAGATTGGATGGTCAGACAAGCCAGGTCATACACAGAGCCAAAGGAAAACAGAACTGTATTGTACAACAATGCAAGGGCAACTGAGTCAGAACTCAGTCTGTCCTTTAAATCCCTCCTCAGGAAGTAGGTAGGAGGAGCAGCTCAGAGGGCGGAAGTAGGTAGGAGGAGACTACAGGAAGCAACACATGAAACAGAGGCCTGCTTCATTCTGAAGCCTCACACCTTCAGATGACGCATCTAGCTCTGATGTATCCAACCGCTGTCATATTTCTCCGTCAATCCATGTGGCATGGACGGTCGCTGATGCAATAGCGTCATTTCAAGCGTCCCCTGAAGTGGCGGCGCTGGAACCAAGGTAAGCTGTGACACTTCCTTCTGAGTCAGCTCTTCTACTAATCCTAGTAAATAATATAGGATATTTCTACTCCTGGCTGAACCTGCTGCTTTGTTTTTCCAGTCCACTTCATAAAGGTTAAAGCCCCCCATAATAATAATCTCACCTTTCACAGTCATCTTGTTTACTTCCTTGACCAGCAGTTGATCCAACTCCTCTGCTTGTCACTATATGAGTGACCATCTTATTCCCATATTCTAAAGTTATCCAATCAGTCTATGCTCTTCTCCATTCCCTGTATAAGATTAACCTTTACGCTATTTTTCTAAATAGAGAGTACCCTGATATTTCTACATCAGTCATTTTTTTCATTGTACCAGGTCTCGGTAATCCCCACTAAGTCTATATCTTCACTAGTTATTATTGCAAAGAGTTAATGGATCTTATTCCCTAAACTGTGGGCATTTGTACACATTGCTCGACGTTTACTGGTTTTTGACCTATGTGCCACAACATACCTTGATCAAATTCAACTGTGCATTGCTGTGGGGGGCAATTGGTTTTATCCTGTATCATTCCATTTCCCCCTCTACTAGTTGAAATACCTGTTAAAAAAAACTTCTGAATTGCTTGCTAAGAACCTCTGTTCCCTTTTGAGAAAGAAGTGAGCCATCCCTTTTTGTATATTTCCTTGTTATACCAAATAAGGTTGGTGTGAGAAACAAAGCCAAATACATGTTTTTGGCCCCACTTCCCTAGCCATGAAGTAACTTCTCTAATTCGCGGCATCCTACCATCATCTTCCTTATACACTGGCAGAACCTCTGAAACAGATACAGTGGAAGCAACTTGCTGCAGATCCTTACATAGCTTCTTAAAAACATCTTTTACCACACTCGCCTCATTACAAGCCAAATCATTTGTCCCTAAATTGACTATGACATCCAACTCTCCATACTGTCTTTCTTCCTTAACAATTTTTAAAATGTCTTCTATCTCTGTGAGCTGTAGCACAAGGAAGACATCTGACTTCTTTGCCAGTATCATGATTATTCTCCAGAGTCATAACTCTTAATATGGAATCCCCCAATAATAGTTGCTTCCTCTCAAAGCAGTTGTTACTTCCTACCTATGTCAGTTTGTCTGTGGTCACAGTCTGATTTATCTGTGAATTACAGGCTGGTGAACCAGTAGTCTCTGCTTTCATAGTTGTTCCAATATTAAGGCAGTGTTCTGAAAGTGCAGCAGAGGAATTATGAAGAGGCACAGACTGTAGGACATGCCTCTTGTCCACAACTCTTAACCTTCCAGAACCAACTGTAGTCCATCTGCCATTTCTTGGAAGTCTCTGAGGCAGCGGCACTTGTTTATTTTGTATCTGTGTGGAGCTGAGGTCCGCTTATCCTACGCTTCCCCTCTGCACAGGGGTCTCCATTTGGAGTTCCTAATACACTCCTGCACTCATTGGGATTATATGTTTGTCTGTTAGGTTTCTGGAGCACTTGCGATTTTGTGGTAATTTAACCCTTAGTTTGCCTGTTTGAGCATGTTTATGGGTTTTTCTACACTCTTCCCTGGGGGTTCAGTGTTTTTTTGCCTAATTATTGGGTATTCCTATGTGTTTCGACTCTCTTTATCTAAATTCTGTCATTTCCCATGGGCACCCGCTTTGCAGGCTTTTTTCGGATTAGTTATTGCCATGGATGCCATTTTCTGGCTTTCCCTTCACGAGTATCCTACGCAGGGCTTGGACTCTCCTTCTTTTCTCACCAGATTAACCCTTCACCTGCCAATTAAGTACATTTTAGCATTTTCTGGGGTGAAAATACAATCTTTGACACAGTATTTGGATTATTCCTCATACTTTAGACGCTTTAGATCCTGTTAGGATGTCAGACCCATTGGGAACTGGGGCTAGACCTAAGACTAAGGGCACTGGGGTGTCTGTGACCCCCATAACGCAATGCTCCTCGTGTCACACAGGGCTTCCTAGAGCAGTGATTCTCAACCAGAGTGCCGTGGCACTTTGGTGTGCCAAGTACATCAACTTAGGGTGCCCCGTGTTTTCTATGAAGACTAACAAAAATGGACTTTTAAATAGATTTATAGAAATTGTTATGCACAATGTTTAGTTTTGTTATTATGATTGTAAGAACTAATAACTGTATATTTGTGTTGTACCCTTCATTATGCCTTTGATAAATTACATTAAATAAGTTAGGGGTGCCCCAAATGTTCTAGATTATGTGCTAGGGTTGCCCTGAGCAATAAAAGATTGCGAACCACTGTCCTCGAGAATACGCGGGTCATTTATTTCCTTCCTGCGCTGCGGCACCTGATTCTCCGCCAGGGCCCTCCAGCCATGTTTTAGAGCCACCTTGGATGAAAGAGTTAGACTACTTTGCAACTCCTTCCCACTCAATTGCAGGGGGTCATTGAGGCCTGTAAACAACCTGCATTATTCAGGTCCTCTGTGCCCAGACCACAAGATGTACCTGACGTGTCCGACTCATTTGAGGAAGAATTGTTAGAGGGTGAATACTTTGAAGGAATTTGTTCCCAGTTCTTTGGGTACCCTTTTGAGGCTGACCCTGAACCCTCCACTGAGTGTCTGATCAGGGCTGTCCTTAATAACTTGAACATTCCCCCTGTTTCTGAAGAACCTAAAGATGCTTGTGATGTCTTTCAGAGACGTAAGAAGCAAGGCACTGTTTTTCCTCCAAATCCCACTCTTGACCAGATTGTCTTAGACAAATGTAAAAACCCTGGCAAACGTTTAACACTGCCTAAGACGTTTGCTAAGCTGTATCCTTTCTCAGAGGCTGCGTTACCTTAGTGGGCTTCCCCCTGCTACGGTGGATGCCCCAGTGTCTAGGCTTTCTAAAACCACAGCTCTGCCGGTTGAAGATGCTTCAGCCCTCAAAGATTTAACTGACAGGAAACTTGAGACCCTGCTGAAAGCTATATTCACCATTGTTGGCACATCTTTGTGTCCCACCTTTGCCACTGCTTGGGTAAACAGGGCCATTGCTGTATGGACTGAGCAGCTTACTGAGGCTGTTCGTCAAGGGTCTCCAACATCCGATTTGCTACAATTGTTGGCTAATATTTCTGAAGCACAACATTATGTCACTGAAGCTATCTTTGATGCTATTAGGGTTTCAGCTGTATCTGTAGCAACCAGGTGTGCCCTCTGGCTTAAGATTTGGTCTGTGGATACCAGGTCTAAGAAGTACTTAGTTTCTTTGCCCTTCCTGGGCACTTCCTTGTTTTGGCCGGAGCTGAAGAACCTTATCAGTGAGGCTAATGGGGGAATGAGCACTCTGTTGCCTTTAGTCCCTAAGACGACGCCTCAGGTCAGACGGCATTGTCTTTTTCATTCTTTCCGGACTGAGGCATGTGCCACAGGCTCCCCGTTCCTCCTAAAAGCCCAAGCAGTTCTCCTACAAACCCAAGACCTCCAAACCTTCTTAGGCATGACTCGCCGAACCCAGGACCCCACGCACCTGTAGGTGGCTGACTAGATGTCTAGACAGATTCCGTGGGGGATCCGTGGGTTTTGCAGATGATTTCAGAGGGATATAGGATTCCCTTTTCCCCCCTTCCTCCTTTCAGGTTTTTCCCTTCTCGCACTCCTCAGGGAATGGAGAAGCGGCATCTATTCAATGGGTGCTATCCAGGGGTCTATTGGCCAAAGAGGTTCTAGAACCAGTTCCCGAACCAGAAATTTGTTCTGGTTTCTATTCCAACCTGTTTGTGGTCTGCAAGAAGGATGGCGGCTGCCGTCCCATCCTGGACCTCAAGGATCTCAATTCCTTCGTTAAGTCTCATTATCACCAGGAATCTTTACGCATCCCGGGTGCGCTAATTTCCGTCATGTACAGGGATGGTATCAGAGTCAGTCCATGCATGGACGACTTACTCTTGAAGGCTCTGTGTCCGGAACTCCTACAACAGGTCAAGGACTGTATCCACTATCTCACCCATCACGGGTGGATCCTGAACATGGACAAGTCAGATCTAGTTCCATCTCGGAGTCCGGTCTTCCTGGGTCTCTTATTCAACACCCTGAGAGGTATGGTGTTTCTTACGGACAAGGTGATTCTCTAAATCTCCTGCAAGGTACCCTCAATTCTGGCCTGTGATCACATTCCAGCCATGAAGCTGACTTCACTGGTGGGCAAGTTCATATCCAACATAGAAGCGGTGCCGTTCACAATGGCTCACAAGAGGGAACTTCAGAGGTTTGTTATACAGGTTTGCAGAAGGGAACCCAGATCTCCTGAAGCTGTCAGTTTCTCTTCCATTACATGTGAAGCTGAGTCTCTCCTGGTTGCAAGATCTTTCCAACTTGAGGAAGGGCAGACCATTTCTAGTGCCATTGTGGATCACGGTGACGATGGATGCCAACCTATCCAGCTGGGGAGTGATCCTGGGTCACCTGAATGCACAGGGTCGATGGTCAGCGGAGTCTCTCCTACCCATCAATGTCCTGGAACTTCGGCCGATTTTCACATGCTCTCAGATACTGGTCTTATCATCTAGAAGGCTGTCTAGTTCGTGTCCAGTCTGACAATGCCACGGCCGTGGCTTACATCAACAAGCAAGGCAGAATAAGAAGTCTCGCAGCTTGGTTGGAGGTCAAAGCTATCTTTACCTGGGCAGAAGAACACGTTCCTGCCATATCTGCAGTTCATATTCCTGGAGTAGACAATGTATTAGCCGACTTCTGAAGTCTACACACGGTAGACAGAGGAGAATGCGAACTCCATCAGGATGTGTTTGACCTCATCATCCACAAAGGGGGACTTCCATGGATCGACCTGATGGTGACCAGACTCAACAGGAAGGATCCAACATTTTGTTCCTGTTGGAGGGATCCCCTGGCCTTCTACAGTGGATGCCTTGTCCATTTTGTGGCAATTTCTCCTGGCTTATCTTTTTTCCTCCCCTTACCCTGCTTGTTTCAGTTGGAACGGACTCCAGTCATTTTGATTGCTTCATACTGGCCTCGGCAACCCTGGTTTCCGGAGCTTCTCGACCTATATGTGGCGGAACCCTTTTGGCTTCCACGTAGACTGGATCTCCTTCTACAAGGTTATCTGTGGATGGAGGTGGACAGTCTGGGTTTGATGGCCTGGGGGTTGAATCTTCAAAATAAAGGAAGAAAGGGTTTTTTTCAGCGGTTGTAGCCTATTATGCTTCATGCTAGGAATCCTGTTTCCTCTAAAGCATACCACAGAATCTGGTCTATTTTCCACTCTTGGTTTGTGGCTAGGGATCTGTCCTCACAGGAATTCATCCTTCCTACACTCATGTCCTTCTTACAGGATGGTGTGGACAAGGCCTCAGCCTAAGTTCCTTGAAGGTTCAAACTTCTGCCCTATCTTTTTTCAGAGGCACATTGCCATACTTCCAGATGTCAAGGTGTTGCTCATGCTTGCCCTGCCTTTATAAGAGTCCTGCTCCTCAGTGGGATGGGATCTTAATTTGGTGCTGGGCATCTTACAGCGCCCTCATTTTGAATCCGTGGCCGCCATTCCTCTCCGTCTTCTGACTTGGAAAATGGCTTTTCTATTGCCAATTGTCTTTGTTCGCAGAGTTGCCGAGCTGCAGTCTTTGTCCTGCAAACCACCTTTGTGGTGTTTCACAAAGACCAGGCGGTCCTTCGCAGCTCGCAGAAATTTGTTCCTAAGGTGGTCTCTGAGTTTCACATCAATCAGGAGATTGTCATGCTGCCTTTTTGTCCTGATCCTAAATCTAACAAGGAGAGGGATCTCGACTTTTTGGATGTGGTACATCGCTCAGAGTTTTTGTCAGTCAGATGTGCTTTTTGTCATCCCTGAAGGTCCCAGGGCTGGTAAACATGCTTCCAAGTTGACTATTGCTTCTTGGATCAAGTCTACCATTCGCGAGGCTTACAAGCTTAGGAAAAAGCCTGTTTTCGTATCACAGCTCATTCCACCAGGTCTGTTGGGGCCTCTTGGGCCTACAAGAATCAGGCCTCTGCTGATCAGTTGTGCAAGGTGGCCACTTGGTCGTCTGTTCATACTTTTTCCAAGCACTACTTTGATGTCCTAGCTTCGGCTTAAGGCAGTTTTGGCAGGAAAATCCCTGAGGCAGCCTTGCCTGTTCAGGACTTTTCTCTGTTGCGCACCTGTATTCTTTAACTGTTGAGCCTGGTTGGCTCTAGTTCAGTGTGCTGCTGTTAGTTCTGGTATGTTTTTTATTCCAGTTGAGTGTCCATTGACACTCCCTTTGTTAGGGCTATCCTGATTTCATTAGTCCGTATGAACTCTGACTTTGGGGACCTGCACTTGCCTTTTTTCACACCAATGGGAAACTTAATGTTGGTAAATCCCAGAGTTACCTGTAAGCTATATTGGACTACAGAGAAAAGAGGATTTTAGTTTAACCTGTTAAATCCTTTTCTCTTAGTCCATATAGTTTACAGGTCTCCCACCCTGTCAAGAGAACATGCTTGGTTCTCCTGTGACTAAACGTGGGAGTTTCGTCAGGTTCATGCTCAGAGGAGTTTTTTTTTTTTTTCCTTCTTGCTACCTAGTCAATAGTTAGCATCACAAATCTAACTGGTTGGGGTTTGTCTGGTGGAAAGCTAAGGAGGGAAGGAAGTCTCCACCCTGCACTTCTTTTCAAGAATTGTTCCAGCCTACTTAAAGGGGCAGTCGCCTTCCCAGAGTTACCTTTAAGCTATATGGACTAAGAGAAAAGGATTTAACAGGTAAGACTAAAATCCTCTAATATTTTTTACAGATCCTTGGAACTACCATGGGTGCAAGGTTTTCCCCCTCATATGTGAACCTCTTTATGGGTTTCTGGGAGGAAGAAAATGTATAGAACACAAATCCATGGGGCAAACCTGGTGTACTGTGGGTGGTTCATAGATGATATACTCTTAATTTGGCAAGGGACAGAGGAAGAGTTATTCATCAAACATTGTAATTCTAATCAGGATTGAAATTCATCTATAATATTGACAGAATCCAGTTTTTAGATTTAGGTCTTAGAGGAGATAAAGACTGTAACATCAGCAGCACTATATCCAGAAAATCATTTAGTGCCTTAAGGCAGAGAGTTGCCATCACAATATGAATATCCCCTATGTCCAGTTTCATTGTTTAAGACATAATTGTACTGATCTAGATGAGTATTGGTGACAGGGTGGTTATCTGAAAAACCAACTAATAGAAAGGGGATACAATCTTAAACTCGTTCAACAAGCAGCAGATAGGGCAGCCGCCCTAAGCCATCCCTTTAAGTAGGCTGGAACAATTCTGAAAAGTGACTGCTGGGTGGAGCCTGCCTCCTCTCCTTAGCTTGCAGCTAGCCAGTCCCCAACCAGAAATATTTGTTCCTTGGTCAAGGCACAAGGCAAGAGAACAGTTATGATATAATTTTAGCTTTTTATTATTTTTCTGTTAGATATGGGATACCACCATTAGGCGGATTACCATCACTGACAATTCCCATCACCCAAATGTGGATAGCTCCGTTTACCAGGTGCTTTTGTGGACCTAAGCCCTGGGGGAAAAATCTTGGCTGCAAGTTCTTTTCCCAGGAGTTGCCCACTGAGGCTTCTTCTATATATATATATGTAACCTGAAGACAGAAGACCTGCTAAAAAGGTGAGCGCCCTTTGAGTGCTGAGGTCCACATGTCCCATGCTTCCCCTCCGCACAGGGGTTTCATTTGGATTTCCAATATACTCATGCACTCATTGGGTTTATCTGTATGTCTGTGGGGTGTTTGGAGCACTTTTCTGTGGTAACTTAACCCCTTTTGCTGCTGGTTAGCATCTCTTGGGGCGTTGTGGACACTTTCCCTACTGGGGCCAGTGTTTATTGGGTCTACTGACTTGTTCTAGTGGCCTTTTGTGTCGTTTTACATTTTGGTACTAACTTTCGTCCGTGCATTTCATTCACTTATGGGACTTTACAGTTTGGGACATATCTCTGCAACCGCTCCATGTAACGAGGTCAGAGATGGCTCATTTGGTTGGTTTGCCCTTCCTCTGTAATCCGGTCAACGTTCTGGGTATGTTGGGGGACTCGGGGGCTTTCGGTATTGTTGGGGTACTCTGTTAGCAAAACTGATTCCCATGAGCGCTCGCTTTGCACGCTCATTTCTGATTGGCTCCCGCCGCTGTAGCCATTTTGTGTCTTCGCAGATCAAGTATCCTATGCAGGGCTTGGACTCTCCTTCTCTCCTCTGCAGTTTAACTCTTCGTCTACCAGATAAGTCTTATTTAGTGTTTCTGGGGTGCATTTAATTATCTTACACACAGTTTTGTGGGTGTTTGATACTTTGACTCTGTGAGAATGTCTACTCCGTTAGACCTTGGGGTTAAACCTAAGACTAAGGACAATGGGGCATCTGTGTCCCCCATTACTCATTGGTCCTCATGTCACTCAGGGTTACTTAGAGATTACTCAGGTCATGTTTGCCCAGCATGAGCTGCTGCCCCTGAATCCCCTGCAGGTACCTCCACCATGCACTAGAGCCAGTTTGGATGCAAGAGTTTAAGGCTACTACCAGGGGCCTCTGGCCCACTTTACAACTCCTTCCATCCACTTTGCAGGGGGTCTTCCACTCTTCCCTGCCTAAACCGCCGGGTGTATCTGATGTGTCTTATTCCTCTGAGGAGGAATTATTGGTGGACTCTGATGACTGTTCAACTGTTCCTTCATCTCAGTTTTTTGGGGACCTCTTTGAGGATGACCCCATTCCCTCAGCTGAGGGCCTGATCAGGGCAGTGTTGAACACCCTGAACATTTCCTTGGTGCAGGAGGTTTCTTCTGACTGCTCTGATGTGTTCCAGGAGCCTGTTAGGCCCCATACTTGCTTTCCACCTAACCCCACCCTTGACCGGTTGGTGTCTGAGGAGTGAAAGTTTGCAGACAGGAAGCCATCTGAATCTAGAAAGTTTGCTAAGCTTTACCCATTCTCTGAAATGGCCCTTATGCAGTGGGTTTATCCCACCAAGGTGGATGCCCCTGTTTGCAGGCTTTCTAAGTCCACGGCCTTGCCTGTGGCTGATGCATCTTCTGTGAAAGACCGGGCTAAAAGAAGCTTGAGAACTCTCTCAAGGCTATTTTTGCAACGGCTGGTTCTGCCCTTCATTTGCTCCAGCGTGGGTGAATAGAGCTGTGGCTGTTTAGACTGAACAGCTCACTTCAGCTGTCCGTCAGGGGGCACCTACTGCTGACATGTTGCGGCTTCTCGCCAACATCTCTGAGGCTCAGTATTCTGTTTCTGTTGCCCTGTTTGACACTGTGGGTATGGTAGCCAGGGCCTCTACCATGTCTGTGGTAGCTACACATGCTCTTTGGCTCAAGATCTGGTCTGCTGACACAGCCTCCAAGAAGGCTCTCTAGTCTTTGCGCTTTCAGGGCACTTCACTGTTTGGACCTGAGCTCAAGGATCTGATCAGTGAAGCCACTGATGGGTAGAGTACTCACCTCCCAGTGGCCCTAAGGAAAAAGGCACCTGGGAAAAGTAATTGGCTTTTTCATCCCTTTCAGTGAATCCCGACAAGTGACCTAGATGGTCCATCAGGCTCTGCGCTCCTCATCCAAGCCTAAGCAGCAATGGAGGCCCAAAGCTTTCAAACCTTCTGCATGACTCGCCGAACCTGGGTCCCCACCCTTAGGTAGGTGGCCGCTTGCGCCACTACCTCTCGGCTTGGCAGGCCTCTGTGGCTGACCTGTGGGTATTGCAGGTGGAGGCTACGGGGTACAGGATCCCCTTCACCTCCCTTCCTCCTTCCAGAACCTTCATTTCTTATTCTCCTTTGGGAGTGGAAAAGCTCTGCCTTTTCGGGGAGGCCTTTCAGGCCCTCCTGTACAAGGCAGTCCTGGAACCAGTTCCTCTTCAGGAAAGGGGCTTGGGGTTCTACTCCAACCTCTTTGTAGTTTCCAAGAAGGACGGTGCCTGTTGTCCCATTTTGGATTTGAAGGATCTCAACTTCTTTGTGGTCAGGTCCCAATACCGCCAGGAGTATCTGCGCACAGTAATAGCGGCCATGTCCCCTGGGGAATTTCTGGCCTCTTTGGATCTTCAAGATGCCTATCTGCACATCACCATTCATCCAGAGAGTTGACAATATCTCTGCTTTGCCTGCGGCTGAGGGCATTTACAGTTTTCAGCCTTCCCCTTTGGCCTGACCGTGGCTCCTCAAGTCTTCAACAGAATCCTGGGAGCATTGATTTCCATCCTACATCAGAACTGCATCAGAGTCACTCCATATATGGACGACCTCCTTCTGAAGGCCTCTCCTCCAGAACTCCTCCATCAGCAGGTGCAGGGTTGCATTTATGCTCTCTCCCATCACGGGTAGATAATCAATCTGGACAAGTCAGACCATATTCCTTCCCAGAAGATGGTCTTTCTGGGCATCCTCTTCGACACTCAGAGAGGGGTGGTGTTTCTCACGGACGAAGTGGCTCATCAGATAGCACTGAAGGTCCAGGCTATCCTGTCTCAGGATTTGGTTCCAGCCAAGAAGTTGTCTTCCCTGTTGGGGAAGTTCATTTCCACCATAGAGGCAGTGCCGTTTGCCATGGCTCATACCAGGGAACTTCAGAGGTTTCTAATCCTGGCATGCAGGGGTCGACCAGATCTCCTGGAAAGATCCCTACCTCTTACTCTTCACGTGGAGCAGAGCCTCTTGTGGTGGCTCAACTTGAACAATCTAAAAGGCAGACCCTTCTGGACAACTGTAACGACAGATGCCAGCCTCTCCGGATGTGGAGCGGTACTGGGGCACTTGAGTGTTCAGGGCAGGTGGTCCCAGGAGGAATCTCTCCTTCCCATCAGCATCTTGGAGACACTGGACACAGCAGCTGGAGGACTGCCCAGTCAGGGTACAGTCGGACAATGCCACAGCATTAGCCTACATCAACAAGCAAGGCGGCACAAGAAGTCTTGCAGCTTGGCTAGAGGTCAAGGCTATTTTATCATGGGCAGAGGAGCGTGTCCCTGCCATTTCTGCAGTTCATATTCCTGGCGTAGACAACATTCTGGCAGACTTCCTCAGTCAACACACAGTGGACAGCGGAGAGCGGGAACTGCACCCAGAGGTGTTCAACCTCATCATCCAGCAGTGGGGTCTTCCATGCATCGACCTGATGGCAACCAGACACAACAGGAAGGTTCCAACGTTCTGCTCTCGCTGGGAGGATACCCTGGCTCTGGCATTGGATGCCTGGTCGATCCCATGGACATTTCTTCTGGCATACATCTTTCCTCCCATTCTGCTGTTGACCAGACTGCTACAGAAACGAAGATTGGAACGCGGTCCAGTCATTCTGATTGCTCCATACTGGCCTCGACAAGCTTTGTTTCCGGATCTTCTGGATCTCTCAGTAGCTGAACCTCTTCGACTTCCCTCCCGTCCGGATCTTCTTCTGCAGGGTTAGCTGTAGAAGGAAGATGTTCATCGTCTGGCTTTGACGACATGGAGGTTGAATCCTCAATTTTGAAAAAAGGATTTTCTTCGGGTGTGGTGGCTACGATGCTTAGTGCCCGTAAGCCTGTTTCCTCTAAGACCTACCATTGAGTTTGGTCTACCTTTCTGTCTTTGTGTGCTGACACAAACCTGTCTCAGGATTTTGACCTTCCTACAGTTTTCCTTCCTCCAGGATGGTTTGGATAAGGGTCTCAGTCTGAGTTCTCTTCAGGTTCAGACTTCTGTGCTCTGTCTTCTTTCAGAGGCTTCTTGCTATCATTCCTGATGTCAAGGTTTTTTTTCTAGGGTGTTGCTCATACCCGTCCTGTGTTTGTCTCCTGCTCCTCATTGGGACCTTAACTTGGTTTTAGGAGTACTTCAGCATCCTCCTTTTGAGTCATTGGCTACCATTCTTAAATGTATGCTGATGTGGAAGATGGCCTTTCTCCTGGCGATAGTTTCTGTTCGCTGTGTTGTGGAGCTGCATGCCCTGTCTTGTAGGCCACCCTGTTTGGTGTTTCACAAGGACAAGGCGGTGCTTCGCATTCACAAGAGTTTCTTCCAAAGGTGGTGTCTGAGTTCCATATTAATAAAGAGATTGTGGTTCCTTCTTTCTGCCCTACTTCTGAGAAAGAAAAGGATCTTCATCTGATGGATGTTGTTCTTTGACTCAAGTCCTTGCAGCAGTCCTGAGGGTCCTAGGGCAGGGAAGCCTGCTTCCAAGGTAACCATTGCTTCTTGGATCAAGTCCACAATTCCTAAGGCTTACAGACTTAGGAAGAAGCCTGTTCCCTTCAGGGTCATGGCTCATACTGCAAATTCTATTGAGAGCATCTTGGGCCTACAAAAAATCAGGCCTCAGCTGATCAGTTGTGCAAGGCGGCCACTTGGTAGTCTGTGCATACGTTTTCCGGTGTTTGGGGATTGGCTAGCTGCAAGCTAAGGAGAGGAGGTAGGCTTCACGCAGCACTCACTTAGAATTGTTCCAGTTTACTTAAAGGGGCTGATCGCCTACCCATAGTTACCAGTAACCTGTATGGATAAGAGAAAAGGATTTAACAGGTAAGACTAAAATCCTATTTTTCTGCAGTGGGTTGAATATAGATGTAATCATACTAAATGCTTTAACCTTGCCATTATGCTACATAAAGCTACAGAATTTAGAAATTATGACAATTCATAATCTTATACAATAAAGCATTTTATTGTGAATCACAATATCTAATTTATATGATTGTATGTAATTGTGGCATGATGTATATTGGGAGAACGGCATGTAGTTTAAGGGTAAGACTGGGAGAACATAGAAGCGGAATTAAAAATAAGTGTGATTCCAGTGTTGCCCCGTCGTTTTGATAGTTGTCCTCTAGGTGGGTTGAAAGGTTTTAAAACAGAGGGAATAGAAAAAATAGGTGCTATGGTTCTAAACTGGATGAGCTAACTTAGTAATAGGGAGTTGTTTTGGATTATTAATTTAAATACTATGGCCTCAGGGGGACTGAACTAAGACATAGAGTGTTTAGTGTAATTCTCTGCTTTTCCTTCTAGCGGCTATTTGAGTTTTATACAGAATAGTTTTAGCTCTGTGTGTTTGATTAAGTAATGCATATTTTATATAATAGTTTTTATAATTGAGTGAAACTATATATTTGTGTTTATTTAAGAACTATTGGCACTCATTATTTTGTATGTGAATACTATTTATTGTTAGAAATACGTGTGTGTTGCGGATAACTATGTATATAATATATATTTTATATATATACTAGTTGAATAGCCCGTTACACGGGCCACAGTGCCACTGCCACCTGGTCACGGGGCAGTCACGCGCAGTAGAGAGCGCCCAGCTCTGTATCAGCCGCGGCGTGGGCAGGCTATACTGCGCATGACTGCAGCACACGCAGCAGTGTCTACTGCGCATGTCGTGGCGTTACACACGATTTAGCGAATTATTATATAGGAGATATATATATATATATATATATATATATATATATATGTATGTATGTATAATTATTTGATTATTTATTAATCAAGTGATAAACTAAGAATGTTTGAAAAAGAGGCTTGAAACACATTCTCTGTCGGTTGGTCCCGATTACTCTGTTCTGACGGTTCTGCAAACAAAGTACTAGTGGAGAAACAGACCATATGGAAATAGTGCACCATAAGGCCTTAAATAGGTGTTCTGAAATTAGGTCTAATTAAGTTTCAGTTAGGGAACAATTAAGTTTTAGTTAGTTTGTGTATAAAAGATGGCATTTTATATCAAACTGTCTGATCCGTGAAGAAGTGATGAGAGCGTTATGAAACGCATTGGATTGTGTATTGAAAATCTTCATTAAATAAACGTAATAGTTTGTTTAACTTTCCATTGATGGATATGTTTCCGAATATTGATAAATGGGAACTGATCTGGAGTCTGGGAGTATTGCTAGCCTAGGGCAGAACCAGTGCTCGTTTTGATAAGCAGAGGCAATATAAAGCCTCTAATCTTGGTAAGTACCGATGTACAAGTGGGGGAGTTTCCAGAGATCTCTAATAATACACTTAGAGGCCGCTTTGCACTTTTCTGTTCTTTGTTTTGAAGGCTCGGAATTCCCCTAAGGTCCGAAGTTTGCACTCCTAGGCTGCTCTGTGGAGGTCTCTTCTGAAGATGAGAAAGAGGAAGGGTAATATGAAAATGTGAATTCTTCCTACTCCTATGGCTTACCCTCTTCTTTCTACTGAGGGGCTCATCAGGGCAATTTTATAGACACTTCAGGTTTCTGATGCTCTTGATGAGGGTCATTCCTCTACAGATGTCTTTCAGAGGTGTATGAAATCCACAGTATTCCCCCCCCCCCCAAGGCCACTGTTTATCAGATTCTTCTGGATGAGTGGAAAACACCTGATAAGAGGTTGTCTATCTCCAAGAGATTCTATAAGCTATACCCCTTTTCAGAGGACCTTTGGCACAGTGGGCTTCTCCTCCTGTGGATACACTTATTTCTAGGCTAGCTAATTCCACTGCTCTGCCTTTAGCAGATACAGAGGGTATTAAAGATGTGGCCAATAAGAAGCTTGAATCTTTCCTTCAGTCCACCTTTGCTGCCATTGGAGCTGCAAGGCTATTTTTGCCTCTGCCTTGTTCAACAGAACTATTGCAGTCTGGGGTGAAGCACTTGTAGACTCTGTCCATGTAGGTGCTCCCAAGGAAGATCTTTTGGATATCCTAGCCAACATATTAGAGTATGTTTCTGATGCCCTTTTCGTTGGCCAAGGCCTCAGCTTTCTTTGTCACTGCATGATGCACTTTCTGGCTTAAGATTTGGTCTTCGGGACAAGCTTTCAAAAAGTCACTGGTTTCTTCGCCCTTTCAGTTCAAATCTTTTTGGTCCTGAGTTAAAGCACATAATCGGTGATGCTACTGGGGGCAAGAGCACCCCGTTACCTCAGATGTTCTCCAAAAGCCCTACTATGGTGAGTAAAGTATTTTTCATCCCCCCACCAAACAGAAGAGCAACGGCCACAAGCTTCGCGGGCTTTCACCCCGAGCCCCCCCTACCAAGCCCAAACAACAGTGACAGTCCAAGAGAGCTGCTGCAAGTCTTAAGTACTGGCAAGCCAGCTTCCTCACGACTTGTGAAATTGTTGTCCGCTAGCCCCTGTGATGGACGTCTTTGCCAATTCCAAAGTGCCCAGACAGACTCTGTTGCGGACCAGTAGGTTTTGTGGGTAATACAAGAAGGGTGCAAAATAGGGTTCAGGTCCCTTCCTCCTTTCAGATTTTTTTTCCAGTGCAGGGTCCCCATGGGCCAGGAAAAACTGCGGCTGTTAAGGGAAGCGGTACAGTCTCTTCTGGACAAGGGAGTTCTTGCTCCAGTACCTCCTAGAGAGGGGTTCAGATTTCTATTCAAACCTGTTTGTTTCAAAGGAGGACAGCAGTTGCTGTCCCATCCTGGACCTCAAGCAACTCCATTTGAAAGTGGAGACTGGTCTCTTCAAGATGGAGTCTTTGCTCTCTGTCGTCGCAGCTATGTGCCCAGGGGAGTACCTTGCATCTCTAGATCTTCAGTATGCGTACTTGCGCATCCCAATTCACCCGGACAGTAAACTCTGTATTTTTGCCTTCAGACCACTATCTGTTCGGCTGGCCTCTGGTCCTCGGGGCTTTTACCAGAGTCTTGGGGGCCTTGATATCCTTCATTCAAACTTGGGGTATTCAGCTGACTCCTTTTCTGGACAAGCTTCTACTTAAGGCTCCATTAGCGGAACTCCTGTCTCAGCAAGTACTCAGATTCTGGTCCACCGTGGGTGGCTCCTAAATATGTCAAAGTCCTCACCAGTCCCTTGCCAGGAGCGGTTATGCCTGGGGATGCAGTTCAAAACACAACTGGGGAAGGTTTTCTTGCCAGAGGACAACATCCTGCAGGTCTTGCATGTCACAAGCTCTGGAGTGGCCCTCTGTCTGCTCTGGGAGTGCTTGAGTGTTCTGGGCCATCTAGTGTTTACCTTAGAAGTGATTCACTACTCTCAGGTGGACTCCAGGGAACCCCAGAGACTAGTTCTCCAGATGTGGTGTGGGAATCCAGATTTTCTGGATCATCAACTTTCCCTCTCCTCGGAAGCCAGACATGATATGCAGCAGCGCATCCTGGGCCAGGAAGCATTTTGTGATTCTGGAATGGACCATGATCATGATGGATGTAAGCCTGAGTGGCTGGGCTAAGGTACTGGGTCACCTCAGGATCCATTTCAGATAGACTGTGGAGGAGTGTTCATGAGCTCAGGGCAATCCGGCATGTTCTGGTGTACTGGACCCCTCGGGTAAAGGGTCTACCGTCAGGTGGGAACTCTAAGTGCCACTGCCTGGTACGAGGTTAAGTACATATTGGGTTGTGCAGAAGCCCACGTAGGCATAGATCCTGGAGAGTGTGCACTCTTTCTGGAAGTATTCTCCCTTATTGTGCAAAAGTGGGGTCTGCCTCAGATATACCTGAATGGCCACAAGGAACAGGAAGGTTCCAGTGTTTTGCTTCTGTTGGGGGTGGATCCTCTGGCCTTTGCTATAGATTTGATGGTGATTCCATGCCTATTTCGCCTCTTACATCTCTCCACAGATTCCCTTTATTCCCAGGGTGCTCAGGAAGATAAGGATGGATGGTTCATCAGTAATTCTGCAGAGTTCGTGTCTTTCCATTTAGGATCAGTTTCCGCTGCCACTCGGACCAGACGTCCTCCTTCAGGTCTACCTTTGGAGAGAGAACATGGAGAAGCTGGCTTTGACGGCATGGCTGTTGAAGCCACCATCCTGAGGAGGAAGGGCTTCTCTCCTGAATTCATCTGCAAGTCCTCTCCACTATGATCCAGGCTAGGCTGCTTGTCTCTCGTATGGCCTACCACAGGGTTTGGTCCATATTTTATTCTTGGTGTGTGGGGATATGGATCAGCTTTCTCACCCATTGTGGTTCTGTCTTCAGAAGTCAGTTCTTTGAAGGTTCAAACTTCTGCACTCTGTTTTTCCAGAAGCTTATTGCTATTCTGCCAGATGTCAAGGTGTTCTTCAAGGGGTTGCCCATGCTTTCCCTGCCTGTTGGGCTCCCACACCTCTGTGGGACCTTAATTTGGTTTTGGGTGTCTTGCATAGACCCCCCTTTGAGTCCCTTGGAACCATTCCTTTGCATCTCTTGACATGGTAGATTACTTTTCTTCTGGTTGTGAATTCTGTCCAAAGGGTTGCTGAGTTGCAGGCCTTTCCTAGCTTTTCACAAGGATAAGGCTGTAATTCAAACCTTCCAGTAATTCCTTCCTAAGGTGGTTGTTTCTGAGTTCCACATCAATCCGGAAATAATTGTGCCTTCATTTTGTCCTGACCCAAAGTCTGACAAAGATAGCACACCACATCCAACAAATGGAGATCCCTATCTCAAGTTCTATGTGCAGTATACTGACTGATGCCTAGTTTTACATTCCTGAGGATACTAGGGCAGGTCAGGCTGCTTCCAAGGTCACCATTGCCTCTTGGATGAAGTCTCCCATTTGTAGGGCATGCAAAATCAGGAAGAAACATGTTCCAATCTGTTAGAGTACATTCCACAAGGTCTGTTGGAGACCTCCTTGGGTCTACGAGAATCAGTTTTTGGGTGAACAGTTGTGCAGAGCTGCGACATGGTTCTCTGTGCACACCTTTGTGAAGCACTATCATGTTGAGGCGTCTTGGCTTTGGTAGGAAGGTCCTTCAGGCAGTTCTTCCGGTCTATAGACATTTTTTTTTCCTGTGCAACTGTTTGAGCCTGGTTGGCTCTTGTTCTTATATGCATATTTTTCGGTGTCCGTTGACACTTTATTGGGTTTAGGACTGTTTCTAGTTCTGGATAGTCCTAGAAAACTCCGGTATCATGGGGAGCAGCATCGGGACCTTTCTCCTACTTCCCACCTCTGGAAGCCTACTGTTGGTATATCCCATGGTACCTGTATTCCATATAGGATGAAAGAAAATAGGATTTTAGTCTTACCTTGTTAAATACTTTTCTCTTAGTCCATATGGAATACAGGTCTCCCACCCAGAGAGAGGGGGCCTCTCTTGGTCTCTCCTGTTTGGACGTGGGAGTTCACCTTTGGGTCTTTTCTCTGTCGTCCAATACAGGTTACTGGTAACTCTAGGGGGCGTCAGCCCCTTTAAGTAGGCAGGAATATTCTCTAAATGTATGTAGGTGGGTGGAGCCTCCCTTCCCTCTCAGGGTGCAGCCTAGCTAGCCATCTCCAGATTTGTTTGTTCCTTTGGTGCGACAACACCAGGTGGAGAACATTCGTCTTTAGTTTTAGTTTCTCTTTTATTTTTTTGTCAGATATGGAATACCACCATTAGGCGGATTACCATGACTGACAAATGCCCTCCAATGTGGCTAGCTCAGTTTCCAGGTGCTTTTTGGTGGACCTTAAGCCCTGAGGGGGATATCTTGGTTACAAGTGCTTCCCCATGGATTACTCTCTGAGGTAATTCTTACTGCATGGTAATCTGAAGACAGAAGATACTGCAGGAAAGTTGTTACCCTTTGAGTGCTGCAGGTCCACTTGTCCCACAGTGCCCCTTTGCTGGGCTTATATTTGGGAGTTCTCATTGCTCACTCCTGCACTCATTTGGTATATATGTGTATGTCTGTTGGGTTTTTGAAGCAGGTTTATGTGGTAACTTAACCCTTTGTCTGCTGGTTTGACACGTTTTGGGGGGGTTTTCTAACACTTACTTTACTGGGTTAGTGTTTTCTAAGTATGCACACATGTTCCCTGTATGTTTTTCATGTTTTTAACTTGTAGTTTAACTTTTATTAAAATTGTGTTCTGCGCCTTTAAGGCACGCTTTACCGCATAGACGCCATTGCTCCATTTACTTTCTATGGGACAACACTGTTTGGGACGTATCTGTGCAACCACTTTATGCAGCAACTTCAGAGTGGGCTCATTTTAATTGTCTACCCTTGCTCTATCATCCGGTTTATAGTTCAAGTGTGTTGGGGGGCTTGGGGGGCTTCGGGCACTGTTTTGGGGTACTTTTTGGGAAAAACTACATTTCCCATGATCGCTTGATTCGCGCCTAATTTCTGATTGGCTCCCGTCGCGGCAGCCATTTTGGGAACTTTTCTCAATGAGCATCCTACACAGGGCTTGGACTCTCCTTTTCTCCTCTGCAGATTAACCCTTCGCCTGCCAGAAAAGTCTATATTTAGCATTTCTGAGGTGAAATATTAATCTTACACACTACAATTGGGTGATTTACTGTACAGTTGGTTATTTTGACATTGTGTGAATGTCTATACCGCTTGAGTTTGGGGCTAGAGTTAAGATTAAGAAGGCTGGGGTATCGGTATCCCCCATTGCGCATTGCTCTTCCTGTCACTCAGGGCTACCTAGGGAGTTCTTTGGTCATTTATGCCCAGCATGTTCTGAAAGTCCTGACAGCAACCCAGGGCCTTCCAGCCATGCTATTGAGCCAGCTTGGGTACAAGAGTTTAAGGCTGCGACTAGGGACCTTAGGTCCACTCTACAACTCTTTCCATCCCAGGTACAGGGGGCTCTTCAATTATGGCAGACCCCCTCTACTATCAGATCTTCCCTGCCTAAACCGCAGGGGGCACCTGATGTGTCAGATTCTTCTGAGGAAGAATGGTTGCAAGATTCAGATGTTGAGGATGGTACTGTTTTAGAGTCTTCTAGGACCATTTGGGGACCCTTTTGAGTCTGATCCTGTACCCTCTGCTGAGGGCCTGATCAGAGCTGTATTGACCACACAACATTCCCTTGGTTCAGAAGGTTCCCTCTGATGTTTTTCAGGTGCCTGCAGAGCCCCTTACTGGTGCCTGCAGACGCATGGAAAAATCCAGAAAAGTCCTCTTCAGTGTCCAGAAAGTTTGCTAAACTTTATCCCTTTTCTGAAACAGAAATGGCTAAATGGGTTCATCCCCCCTAGGTGGACGCACACATATCTAGACTGTCTAAATCTACTGCTTTACCTGGTTCTGATGCTTCTGCTCTGCAAGATTATACTGACAAGAAACTTGAAGTTTCCCTCAAGTCCATTTTCGCTTCTATTGGCACTTCTATTAGTCCAGCCTTTGCTGTTGCGTGGGTTAACATGGCTGTTGCAGTCTGGACTGAACAACTCACTACGGCGGTCCATCATAATGCGCCTACTTCTGAAAAATTGCGTTGTCTTGCTAATATCTCTGAAGCGCAACACTGTTTCTGCTGCTGCCTTTGATGCCGTCCTCATGATGGCAAGGGCCTCCACTACCTCTGTGGTGGCCAAGCGTGCGCTTTGTCTTAAGATTTGGTCTGCTGACACTGCTTCCAAGAAAGTTTTGCTTTCTTTGCCTTTTCAGGGTACTTCCTTGTTTGGATCTGAACTTAAGGAACTAATTAGCAAGGCCACAGGTGGTAAGAGTACTCTTCTGCCCTTGGTCTTTAAGAAAACGTTGCCGTTTAAACGTAACCGGTCCTTTCGTTCCTTTCAAACTGAGACATGTTCGACGAACCAGGCAGTTCCATCAGCTCCGCGTCCCTCCTCCAAGCCCAAGCAGCAATGGAAGCCCAGGGCCGCATCCAAGCCCATGGCTCCTAAGACTGCTTCAGCATGACACACCGAACCGGGTCTGCATCCCGCTGTGGGCGGTCATCTCCGCCTCTTCCGTGGGATTTGGGAGGATTCGGTGTCGGACCCATGGGTTTTACAGGTGGTGTCAGAGGGATACAAGATCCCTTTCTTTTTTCTTCCCCCTTTTTGCTTTCATCTTTCTCATTCTCCTCAGGAAGTCGAGAGAAACAGTCTGTTCGAAGGCGCTATTCAGGCTGTTTTGGACAAGGATGTCCTAGAACCGGTGCCTCCTTCAGACAGGGGTACGTGGTTCTACTCAAACATCTTTGTGGTGACCAAAAAGGATGGCGGATGCCTCCCTATTTTGGATTTGAAAGATCTCAATTCTTTTGTGGTGAAGACTCTCTATCGTCAGGAGTCTCTGTGCACAGTAATCACTGCCATGTCTCCGGGGGAGTTCCTTGCTTCTCTGGACCTTCAGGATGCGTATCTGCACATCCCAATCCATCTAGAGAGCAGGCGGTTCCTGAGGTTTGCCTGCGACAGGGGTCATTTTCAGTTCTCCGCTGTTCCATTTGGTCTGACAATGGCCCCTCAGGTTTTCCAACGGGTTCTGGGGGCCTTGAATATCCGTCCTCCATCGGGATGGCATCAGAGTGACTCCCTACATGGACGACTTGCTTTTGAAAGCATCCTCTGCGGACCTTCTTCATCAGCAGGTCCAGACCTGCATTCAAATCCTTACATATCATGGTTGGATTGTGAACTTGGACAAGTCAGACCTTGTCCCATCCCAGCAACTGGTCTTTCTGTGTCTTCTGTTCGATGCTCAGAAGTGCATGGTGTTTCTACTGGACGAGGTAGCCCATCAAATTGTCCACAAAGTCTCAACGATTCTACCCCGTGATCCGATCCCGGTTCCCAAGTTGTCTTCTCTGGTGGGGAAGTTAATTTCCACGATAGAGGAGGTTCCATTTGCCATGGCACACACCAGGGAACTTCAGAGATTTGTGATACAGACATGCAGGGACCGACCAGATCATCTCAAGCTATCGGTCTTACTTCCTCCTCATGTCGAGTTGAGCTTGGAGTGGTGGCTGGACCTTTTCAATCTTCTAAAGGGGAGATCCTTCCTGATTCCCTACTGAACCAAGGTCACGACAGATGCCAGCCTCTTGTGCTGGGGAGCTGTTCTGGGTCGCTTCAGTGCCCAGGGGAAGTGGTCCATGGAGGAGTCCCTTCTCCCTTTCAACATCCTGGAACTTCGAGCAATAGTTCATGCTCTCCGTCATTGGGTGTCTCAACTGGAGGACTGTCCTGTCCGAGTGGAGTCTGACAACGCCACGGCAGTGGCTTACATCAACAGACGAGGCGGAACAAGAAGTCTTGCCACTTGGTTAGAGGTCAAGACCATTGTGTCCTGGGCAGAGGTTCATGTTCCTGTCATTTCTGCAGTGCACATTCCAGGCGTAGACAACGTCATGGCAGACTTCCTCAGTCATCACACAGTCGACAGCGGAGAGTGAGAGCTACATCCCGAGGTGTTTCAACTCCTAGTTCAGAGATGGGGAATGCCCCCAGTGGATCTGATGGCAATGAGACACAACAGGAAGGTACCGGCGTTTTGCTCTCAGTGGAGAGACTCTCTAGCTCTGGCTGCCGATGCAATGTCCATTCCTTGTTTATTCTCTCTGGCCTACATCTTTCCTCCTCTCCCAGTGTTAATAAGGGTGTTACAGAAATTGAAATTAGAACGTTGTCCAGTAATTCTGATTGCTCCGGATTGGCCTTGTCAGTCCTGGTATCCGGAAATTCTGGTCCTATCTGTGACGGAGCCATTTCAGCTCCCCTCTCGTCCAGATCTTCTACAGGGTTATCTGTGGAAAGAAGACGTTCATCGCCTCAGTTTGACAGCCTGGAGGTTGAATCCTCGATTTTAGGAAAGAAAGGGTTTTCTTCTGCTGTGGTGTCTACTATGCTTAGTGCCCGTAAGCCTGTTTCTTCCAAGATCGATCACCGTGTCTGGTCGACATTTGTGTCTTGGTGTGTTGACATGAATTCTGTCTTGGGAATCAGTCTGAGTTCTCTTAAGGTTCAGCCTTGGGCGCTTTGTCTTTTTCCAAAAACACATTACTATTCTTCCTGATGTCAGGGTTTTCTTCCGGGGCATTGCTCATGTGTGTCCTGCCTTTCGGAGCCCAGCCTCTCAGTGGGACCTTGATTTAGTCTTGGGAGTTCAACGTCCTCCCTTTGAGTCTTTGGCTACTATTCCTCTACGTCTCTTGATGTGGAAAATTACCTTTCTTCTGGCGATTGTATCTGTTTGCCGGGTTGCGGAGTTGCAAGCTCCATCCTGTAAACCACCTTATCTGGTGTTTCATAAGGATGAGGCAGTGCTTCGCACCTCTACTGAGTTCTTGCCTAAGGTGGTCTCAGAGTTTCACAGCAATCAGGAGATTGTGGTGCTCTCTTTCTGCCCTAATCCCTCCTCTGGCAAGGAGAGAGGTCTCCACTTGTTGGTTGTGGTGCGTTGTTCCAAGTTTTATGTGCATCGCACTGAATTTCTCAGGAAATCAGATGCTCTGTTTGTCATTCCTGAGGATCCTAGGGCAGGAAGACCTGCATCCAAAGTGACTATTGCGCCCTGGATCAAGTCCACTATTCATAGATTCTACGAGTTGAGGACTGAGCATGTTCCCTTTCGGGTCACAGCTCATTCCACCAGGTCCATTAGGACCCATTGGACCTATAAAAATCCGGCTTCTGCCGATCAGTTGCGCAGGGCGGCCACTTGGTCCTCTGTGCACACCTTTTCGACGCACCACCGTATTGTTGTACTGGCTTTGGCTGATGCCAGCTTTGGGGGGGGGGAAGGTCCTAGAGGCAGTCTTGCCTGTCTAGAATCTTCTCCTTAGGTTCTTGGTGTTTCCATACCATTCAGCCTTGTTGGCTCTAGTTCGGTGTGCTGTGTCACAGTCCCTTGGGTGTTTTTACCCCTGTTTGGTGTACGTTGACACTTCAATTTTGTTGGGATCTCTGACCGGTTGATTCATTGAGATTCTGGTGACTTTGGGGGACTTGCGCCTGGTCCTTGCCTTCTTCCCGCCTCTGGGGAACTCAATGGTTGGACATCCCAGAGTTACCAGTAACCTTATTGGACGACAGAGAAAAGAGGATTTTAGTCTTACCTGTTAAATCCTTTTCTCTTAGTCCATACAGGTAACTGGTCTCCCACCTGGTCAAGGGACCATGCTTAGCTCTCCTGTGGCAGTATGTGGGAGTCCTTCGGGGTATGCTCACAGGAGTCTTCTTCCCTTCTACTATGTAGTCTAGTTAGTTCTCAAACAATTCTGTAGATGGCTAGCTAGGCTGCAGCCTGAGAGGGAAGGAAGGCTCCACCCCCTACATATATTTAGAGAATGTTCCTGCCTACTTAAAGGGGCTGACGCCTCCTAGAGTTACCAGTGGTCTGTATGGACTAAGAGAAAAGGATTTAACAGGTAAGACTAAAATCCTTTTTTTCACAGCAGCCTATCTTTTTCTCTCGCTGTCCTGTACTAGTGAGCTTTTCTTATATCAAAACTGCAGGCGGGCTGGTTCAGCATGTAGGAGAGGGACGGCTCCACCCTCAAGAACTTGTCTTATGAAATATCCTGCCTTCCAGGGAAGGAAGATCACCTCCTATTGTACCTGTATTCCATATGGACGTGGCTATCTGCAGTGGCCAGGCTGTAGTAAAAGAAAACAAGAAAGAGAGAGAGAGCAAAACCTGCAGTAAAAGAGTACAAGAAAAAGAGAGAGAGAGAGGGATCTTTATGGTCAGTCATCCCACTAAAATCCCAGCAAATAGTTTAATCTGCTTGCGGTTGTTTGCTCGGTAGAGGAAGAGGCTCCACCAGCCTCTGACCTTGATTGCATAAATAGCTAAATATATAGCTAGATATAGCTCACATCTCTGGATTAATTTCATAGTGTAGTTATTCCTGATATGCCAGTATCCTTCTCCCAATCTGCTGGTGTCCTCCTCTTTGGCCTGCTGCTCCTAAAAGCTTGTACTACCTAGGCTACTCCAAAGATGACTCCATTTATTAATGGTAATAACATTTAGAACATATATTTGAATAATCGTAAAATAAAGAACACATTTGTCTTTGCACCCTTTTTGCCACAAGTGTAACTTCATTGAGGGCATGAATATTACAACACATATGATTTCTTTTATACCTTTCCTGTCTCACCTGGGTAAATGTGCATTTCCATTTTTGTTTTCCTCTATTAATTCAAACTAATGGTTATTCTCTATCTTTCTAAGCACTTCCTTCATGCTCGCATCCATATCTTACTAGATTGCAAGCCTGTCTCTTCATCTGACTCAAGCAATACCCTGGATGTTGGCAACAGTGAGGGAATCTATTGGAGTACTAGGTCGCTACGCTCTCATGCCTCATGCAGTGACCCATTTCCATGGACGAAGGAGGACCAACGCTATTGTTCACTGTTCCTATTTAGTGTTGGTACATTGATGTCATTGGAAGGGTTGTGGTCAGTAAGGGCACCAGCTTGACAGGCTGAAGCGTAATCCTGGGTCACATAGCATAACAGGTTTGCTGGACTGGGAGGAGAGTAGTCTTGTGATCACTTTGGAGATATGTGCAGTTTGCTTAGCGATTTTACTGCTGGTACCATGTGCTGAGTGGAACACAGAATGTCTAATTGGACAACAAGCCAGTGGTCTCCTACCTAAGTTGCCAAGGAGGAACCAGAAGCAAGTACGCTTGGGTGTGGAGATACGGGAGCTCTTTCAGTTGGCCAAAGCTCATGTACCAGCCATCTTGTCACATCCCAGGCATCGGAAATGTGGGTTTAGTCTTTGAGTGCCCAAAACTGGATCCTGGAAACTAAGAACGCATCCACAGACCTCACAACACTTCAATGGCCAAAGAGGGATGTTTTTTTGTTTTAGTGAGTGTGACTGGTGGGCAGAGCCATTACCAATACTTTTTTAGATTATTTCATAACCTATTGACTCTCTTGTGTAACTGAGTAAATGATTTAGAGCAAGACCGAAGTATCCATTCACAAACACCAATTTATAAACACATATACTGACTTTTAAACAAACAATGAATTTTATTGCTGTGGCACAATGCAATACATTTATTTACACATCATGTAGTCTGATCTCCTAAAAGAGAGACAGAGGGATTTAGATCTCAGAGGGACTGTCCCTCCTAAAGGGGGGATACTTGGTAGATATGCATACAGTGTTTATTCGGCCAGATTGTCCATCATTGGGGTCTTCCATCAGTGGCTCTCATGGCAACCCATAAGAATCGGAAGCACCAAGAAGGATCCTCTAGCATTTGTGATGTCCATTTCATAATCTGGCATATTTGTTTCCACTGTTTCCTATGATTTCCAGGATGCTGATGATAATCTAGATGGGATAGTGCTCAAGTCATTCTGATTGCCTCCTATTGACCTCTTTGGGTTTGGTTCTTTGATCTTCAGTTTGTCCATTGCAGAGCCATTTTACCTCTGAGTTGGGATCTTCTGACCCAGGGTCCACTTGATTCTCGTGTTAACATGTTGGCTTTGACGGCATGGCTATGGAAGCCAACATCTTGACGAGGAAGGATTTTTTTTTTGTACCTGGCCAATTTCTATATGGTTCAGCCTAGGATACCTGTATAGTCTATGGGCCATCATAGGATATGATCTCCGTTCTACCAGTGGTGTGCTGATCGAGACATTTCCCCACATTGTCAGGCTATGTATGATTCTGGCTTTCCTTCTTGGTGTTTTTAACAAGGGTTTCAGTCTGAGTTCTATTAAGGTTCAGATATTAGCCGTCTGTTGTTTTTCAGACGTATATTGCTTTTTCTTCTGGACATCAAGACCTTTGTTCAGGAGGTGGCTCACATGTACCCTTTCTTCTGGGATCCCTCTCCTCTTTAGGATCTGAACTTTGTGTTAGTTCTTCAGAGGTCTCCTCTTTTGAGCCTCCTTTTTTAAACCCCGTTTCTTTTGCGTCTGTCGACTCTTAAGATATCCTTCCTTTCGGCAGTTGCATCAGCTGGCATAGTTACTGAATGACAAACTTTGTCTTGTAAACCCCCTTTTGTGATTTTTCACCAGGACAAGATGGTTCTTCGTACTCCTTGTGTTTTTTGCCTTTGTGTGTTTTTTTTCCCCCCAAGCTAGTCTCAGAATTTCACATCAGTCCGTATTAAGGACTACTGGCTTTGTCATTCTTGAGGCACTCTGAGCGGACCAGGCTGTGTCCAAAGCTACTATCAAATTGGTTTGTAATCAGAAACCTTTTCTCTTCCTCTTTTTTCCCTCTCCGCTTTGCTCTCCAACAGATCTGTGGGTGCTTCGTTGGTCTATAAGAATTAGGCATCTGCTGAGCAGCAACTTTGTTGTCTCTTCACACATTCACCAATCTCAACCACATCAATGTCCTGGCTTTGGCAGAGGAAATTTTTGTTGTTTTTGTTGGTGGTACCTGTTTAAAGGGTTAGTAATGGCATATATAAATAAAAAGTATTATTATAGATATTGAAAAAATAAATCCATTGATCACTCAAACCTTTATAGCTGACATCAGGGAAAGGGGATGGAGGGGGACCTTTAAATAGTTATATTTTTCCAACCATAAAGGTTTGAGAGATAAGACTGGCATCAATGGATTTATTTTTTCAATATCTACAATCTACAATAATACTAAAACCAGTAGTGCAGATTTGTTGTTTTTTGTAACTGAATTTTCAGTGTACATTTTTCCATTTTGCCTCTGTTTTGTAGTGTTCCTTTAAAAAATACATAATGAAAATATCGCCTTTCAATTAAACTAAAGCTATTACTGTTAACTATGCTATGTTCTTTTGTAGCTCTGCAGTGTTCTTTGGGACCAAGGAGATTGCTTCTATACACTAACAAATTCTAGTATAAATAAATGGGAATTGGATGAAACCTCAGAGTGTCATGTTTTAAACTGGGACATGACTATGATCCTCAGAGAAAAACTATCAGATGCTATATGGGTGAGTGAAAATGCATGAGTAGCAATGATATGATTTTTTTTTTTTTTTTTTTCTAATATAAAGTTTTTTTTAAATGAAAATAATTGTATTATTTCTGTAGGGCTCTGAAACTAACTTTGATGAGATTAAAGATGGAATTAACGTTGAGTATTTGGATTTTGGCCAAAACTGGTAAGGCTCAAATGTATCTTTAAATGTAAACACTTAGGGTGAGATGTTTAAAAAGTCATTATAATGAAAAAAATGTTGGATCATGAGTTGGTGGTTAAAGAAGGACAATATTTTCAGAAGTAAATCAGTCACATTTGAAAATGTCTAAAGAATTAAAAATGATGGTAAGAAAATCTTGATGAACATTGTCTGTAAAAATTCTGATGTTAAAATGTCTTTGATTTTGTCTTTGAAACAACAAATTGCATCTCACTCCTGCTAACAGTACTTTGTCTTCTCCAAGCTTAGACTTTTTTTTTTTTTATTATTATTTTACAAATCAAATAACAGTGTGAAGCTCCATCAAACTCAATAATATATAAATGCTGAATGATAAATGATACCTCAAAGAGACTTGAATAGGGAGAATATTAAATTTATTAAAAAACACAAATTACATATTCATGTATTGAGGACTATTGTTCAGAGTGTGTCTAGCCTCTCCCTGTCTAAACATCAAACAGAAAACGGTAAAGACTTTGATTACCAACTCAAGGCAAATTCCCCATATACTAACCACAACACTGGAATAAAATAAAAAAGTAGCGCTCCCAACAAGAAAGTGTTATGTCGCAGCTCCTGTCTCCCTCGTTTTAAAGTGCACAGTTGAGGCTAGTAGCCGGCCACAAAATCAACAATCAAGTGTATAAAATATATTGTAAAAATATATACACCAACCCCACTTATGCAGCTATGGTCCCCTGATCTATATTCTAGCAAACTGCTGCTTTGAAAATACAGTCAGTGGAAAACACCTGCTTAGATTGAAAAACAGTCCTAATACTAAACACCCACCTGGATCTGTATATCCTTGTAGGCAATATCACAGTGGTTAACAACCCTAACTCTAAAATACTATTCACCACATACAATAAGATACTTCAACAATGTGTGAACATCAAATAAAGTAAAAAAATTAAAATTAAATTGTGTGGTTACATCGGTGCTACTTCTAAAATTATATCTATAATGTACACGTTGGATTGGCCAATCAAAAAAAAAAAAAAAAAATCCAGAGAAGACTTCCAATGAATATTATGTGCAAACAGTAAATGAAAGATGAATAACATTAGTAGGTTGAAAAAGTTAAATACATCCAATCATATTTCCAATATGGTGATGAAAAAATATGCAAAAATAAAGCAATAAGATGTTTGAATAAGTTCAAACTTTCAGAGTGATAAATGAATCTAACAGGAAATGAATGACACAGTCAGGTGTTTGTCTCAGTGTAACATGGATCACAATCTTAAAACAGATAATTCCGTAATATAAATCTTCCATATTCCCTCTGATGTCAGGATTAAAAACTTTTATGTGTATAACACTCTGAATTCACATCTATAGCAGTTACCAGGACTTATATCACCATTTTACAGGTGGGTGGAAGCCAGAGACTCACTAATACATTATCCGGTAAGGAGACAAACGTCTCGCCCTTTTATTACTTACTGGTATCTTCACCTTCATTTTGCCTCTTCAGACTTATAAATTGTTTTGGATATTATCCAATTTCAGCAATCTCCTCCCAACGCATTTCAAAAAGCTCAGTTTTCTTTCTTCCAGGGTAAATATCAGTCTCATCCGGTTCTTCTACTTTATATATACATGATATATTAACCCATTAACTATATATATAATAATTGGATTTATTGAGACATCTTTGCAATAAAATTTCACCCTGCATCCTTAGGCATACATATAACCTATCTTGCCTATTATCATTAACCCTTCGGGTGCCAGCACTCATAAAAAAAAAAAGGCTGATCTTTAAAGAGACAGTACATTTATACATATTGACTACATCTTTAGCATTCCAGGCTGCTGAAATTTAAAAAAAAAAAAAAAAAAAAAAAAAAAAAAAAACCACTATTTGCCCAAAACACAACCTGCAATATCTCATAATCCATGTCTAAATATACTATATATATATATATATTATAATGTAATGTAACACAGCCTAATCATAAAGAATGAAATACCAATAGTGGACCCAATATTGTATTTAAAAAAAAAAATAAATAAAAAAAAAATGGCAGAATTGGATGCAAAAAAATTACATACATGTTTGAGAATTCATGGGCCATCTCGTAAGAACTTTTTTATTCTGGTTACAGACTATTTCAGTTACCAACACTTTCTGAACATCTCACCCTTAATGTTAAATTGTTTTCACTGAACAAAAAAGCACAATTCATAACCCGCTTAGACAACTGTTAGCAAATTGATGTTTTTGTTCCTGAAAGAAAATGTAAGAGTTCAAAGTTACTTACTGGTTATAAACAATACCTTTTTATTTTTTATTTTATTTGGGATAAGTTTAGCTTTTCAGTGATCTCACTTTAAGTGAAGTTTGCATCATGCAGAAAGATCTTCAACAAAAAATTCAAATTAGACATTTTCCTCATAATATACATAATATACAATAGAAAAGCTATACAATAGAAAAGCAATAAAGTCTCATTAATTTAATTGGTGTTTTTACCTTTTGCATGCTAGGAGTTGAAAGACCCATTTTATATTCATTTATATTTGGTGAAATGTTCCTCACCTATTATGCGGATGATAAAGAATTGTTCCTGTTTTCATTTGAGGTTAAGACCCTAAATCTTAAGTGTGTAAGTTTGAAGCTAACCTCCCAAGTCCTCTGATAACATTTAACATTTTAACTAGCAGTCTATGTAAGTAAAAGGGCATTTTCTACTGTATTATCTGAAAATACGGATTTTAATTGGTTATGTGGCAAAACTATTCTAAATCTACATAGAAAAGAGTGCACTTCTATGCCAGCCAGCATTGGCTAATTTGCACAAACTGACAAATGTTAAACTTTATATCTAGCATAAATGTCGTTTTGAAAGCTTTCAAAACCACCTTGTTTGAAAGTGACAATTCCACTTTTAATACAGTCCTTATCTGGTTCAGTGTCAATGTGACATGATGATGGTGGGGAGTTTTTCCTTACTCTTGCATGGTTTGAGTGATGCAGGGACTAATGGGTTATTGAAACCTCCTTCCCAAGAGACAGAGCTTATTGTTGCTTATTCCACCTTCTGGCCTATATTTCACTCCTTATAGCCAGCTATTTGAGTTTTTTTTTTTTGGGGGGGGGGGGGTTGCTAGGGAGTATTGGATCTTTCTACTGTAATTTAGATTTTTCTCTTCCTTTGTGGCAAGGGGCTTGGTGTCTTTTATATACAGGATGCCCTGGCTTGGTTGTCGGTTTTCCCCCTGGCAATCTATTGTTCTTTCTTGCTCTTCAGTTCCATATTTTGTCTAGCTTACTGATCTTGTTTTGTAACTCAATCAGGGGCAAGCATCTTTTTCCCCTGTTGCCATATGCTGTTGGGTGGAAGAACCATCACAGTTGTTCTATGTGTGTGAGTACCCATATTTCTCTGTCGTCCAATACAGGTTACCGGTAACTTTGGGTAGGCGATCAGCCCCTTTAATTAAGCAGGAACAATTCTGAGAAGTGAATGCAGGGGTGGAGCCTACCTTCCCTCCTTGGCTGCAGCTAGCTAAACAGACCCAGTAAGATTTGTTCCTTGGTGAAGACACAAGGCAAGAGAACAGTTCTGCTATAGTTTTAGCTTGTTTATTATTTTTCTGTTAGATATGGAATAACACCATTAGGAGGATTACCATCACTGACAATTCCCATCACCCAAATGTGTGGATAGCTCCGTTTACCAGGTGCTTTTTGGACCTAAGCCCTGGGGGGAAAATCTTGGCTGCAAGTTCTTTCCCCAGGCATTGCCCACTGAGGCTTCTTCTTATACATGGTAATCTGAAGACAGAAGATCTGCAGGAAAGGTAAGCAACCCTTTGAGAGCTGAGATCCACATGTCCCACGTTGCCACACCACACAGGGGTCTCCTCTGGAGTTCCTGTTGCATACTCCTGCACTCATTAAGTTTATCTGTATGTCTGTTGGGTGTTTGGAGCAAGTTTCTGTGGTAACTTAACCCTTTGGTTGCTGGTTTAGCATCTGTTGGGAGTTTTTGGGCACTTTCCCTACTGGGTTCAGTGTTGGGTCTAGTAACATGTTTTAGTGATGTTGGTTCAAATTACTTCACAGTTATAACTTTGCAAAAATCGTGTTCCGCGCTTTTACCGCATAGACGCCATTGCTCCATTCACTTCTACGGGACTTTACAGTTTGGGACATATCTCTGAAACCGCTCAACGTAGCGACTTCAGAGACTGCTTATTTTAATTGTCTGCCCTTGCACTACTATTCAGTCAACTTTTAGTGTGTGTTGGGCTCAGGATGCTTCGGGCACTGTTGGGGTACTTTTTCTGGGAAAACTACATTTCCCATGAGTGCTTGCTTTGCGCGCTTGTTCCTGATTGGCTACCGTTGTGGTAGCCATTTTATGCTTTCCTTGAACGAGTATCTTACGCTGGGCCTGGACTCTCCTCTCCTCAGCAGATTAACCCTTCGCCTGCCAGAAAAGTGTATTTTAGCGATTTCTGGGGTGAAATTTGAATTATACACACTGTGTTTGGGTATTTCCTTGTACCTTGAACTTTTTGACACTGTGAGAATGTCTATTCCTTTGGAGCTTGCGGCTAGGACTAAGACTGAGGACGCTGGGGTCTCTGCATACCCCTTGCTCATTGATCCTCATGTCAGTCAGGGTTGCCTAGAGAATTCTCAGGTTATTTATGCCCAGCATGATCTGTTGTCCCTGAGTCTCCCCAAGAGACCTTCAGCCATGCATTAGAGCTGTTTAGGTGCAAGAGTTTAAGGCTGCTACTAGAGACCTCCAGTATTCTTCCCTTGCTTCAAGAGGTTTCTACGCACCCCTCTGATGTCTTTCAGGAGCCCACACGGCCCCATACTTTTTTCCACCTCTCCCCATTTTTGACTCATTAGTGTATGAGTGGTAGTCTCCCGACAGAAAGCCCTCTGTCTCCGAGAAGTTTGCTAAGCTTTACCCCATTTTCTAATGTGGCACTAGCTCAGTGGGTTCATTCCCCCAAGGTTGATGCCCCTGTTTTAGGACTACTTTGCCAGCTGCTGATGCATCTGCTCTTACAGACTGGACTGACGAGAAACTTGAGGTCTCCCTCAAGTCCATTTTTGCCACTGATGGTACTTCCCTATGTCCAGCACTTGCTGCAGCCTGGGTAAGTAGGGCCATTGCAGTTTGGACTGAACAGCTCCCACTTGCTGTTTGTCAGGGAGCTAATTCTCCTAATATGTTGCGACTACTTGCCAACGTTTCTGAAGCTCAGCATTAGATCTCTGCTGCTTTGGTTGATACCATCAGTTGGTAGCAAGGGTTTCCACCATGTCTGTGATTGCCAGACGAGCTCGTAGCTCAAGATCTGGTCTGCTGACTCAAAGCATTGCTTTCCTTTTCCCTTCAGGGCACTTCTCTGTTTGGGCCAGATCTTAAGGATCTGATTAGTGACTCTACAGGGGGTAAAGAGTACCCTCCTGCCTATGGTTTCCAGGAAGCAGATGCTTTTCAATCGTAATCAACTTCTTCGTGCTTCCAGACTGAGACACATCTGGCGAACCAGGTGGTTCCCCCAGTTCCAAGCCCAAGGCTTCCAAACATTCTTTGGCATGACTTGCTGAACCCAGGTCCCCACTCGGCTGTGGGTGGCCGTCTGCGTCACTACCACAGCATCTGGGAGGACTCAGTGGTGGACCTGTGGCTTTTGCAGGTGGTGGTGGAAGGATACAGGATCCCTTTCGCCTCTCTTCCTCCCTTCAGGTTTTTTTCTCTTCTCACACGCCTCAGGGTATAGAGAAATGCCGTCTTTTTGAAGGAGCTATCAAGGCCCTTCTGGACAAGGAAGTTCTGGAACAGGTTCCCGTTCAGGGCTGCAGTTTGGGTTTTTGTTCAAACCTATTTGTGGTTCCAAGAAGGATGGTGGCTGTCATCCGATTTTGGACCTGAGGGATCTCAATTCCTTTTTGATCAAGTCTCATTATCACCAGGAGTCCCTAAGGACGATGATTGCTGACAAGTCCCCCAGGGAATTCCTTGCTTCTCTGGATCTTCATGATGCGTATCTGCACATCGCCATTCATCCAGAGCTACAGTATCTCATATTTACCTGCGACTAAGGGCGTTTTTACTTTTCTGCTCCTCCCTTTGGTCTGACTACAGCTCCTCAAGTTTTCAGTCGTGTCCTGGGAGCCTTAGTGTCTGTCCTCCATCGGAACGGCATGAGTCACTCCATACATGGACAACCTGCTTCTGAAGGCCTCTTCTTCTGTACTTCATTCATACACTCACCCGTCATGGGTGGATCAACAACATGGACAAGATGGATCTTGTCCCATCCCAGCGACTGGTCTTCCTGGGCCTTCTCTTTGACACTCGGCAGAGCATGGTGTTTCTTATGGACAAGGTGGCTCACCAAATCGCCCACAGGTTTTCTGCTGTTCTGGCTCACAATCCAGTTCCAGCCAAGAAGTTGTCCTTTCTAGTGGGGAAGTTCATCTCCACCATAGAAGCAGTCCCGTTTGCCATGGCTCACACCAGGGAACTCCAGAGGATTGTGATCCAGGTGTGCAAGGGTCAGCCGACCTCCTGAAGATGTCAGTGTCCCTCCCTCTTCATGTGGAACTGAGTCTGTCATGGTGGTTCAACCAACCTCTCCAATCTGCTGAAGGGGAAGCCCTTCCTGGTGTCCTGGACCACGGTGACGAAGGATGTTAGCCTGTCTGGCTGGGGAGCGGTCCTGGGTCACTTGAATGCTCAGGGTCGGTGGTCTCCGGAGGAATCTCTTTCCAATCAACTTGTTGGAGCTTCGGGTGATATTTCATGCCCTTTGCCACTGGACTCGCCAGCTGGAGGATTTCCCGATCCTGGTACAGTCCAGCAAAGCCACAGCGGTGGCTTACATCTACAAGCAAGGTAGAACATGAAGTCTCGCAGCTTGGTTAGCGGTCAAGGCTATCTTGTCCTGGGCAGGAGAACATGTTCCTGCCATATCCGCAGTTCACGTTCCCGGTGTAGACAACGTCCTGGCAGACTTCCCAAGTCGACACACTGTGGACCTCAGAGAGTGGGAACTGCACCCACAGGTGTTCAACCTCATTGTTCAGAGGTGGGGTCTTCCATGCTTTGACCTGATGGTGACAAGACACAACCGGAAGATTCCGACGTTCTGCTCTCGCTGGAGAGATCTTCTAGCTCTAGCATTGGATGCCATGTCTGTTCCTTGGTTATTTCCTCTGGCTTACATATTTCCTCCAATCCTCATGTTACACAGGGTGATAAGGAAACGGAGACTGGAGCGATGTCCAGTCATTTTTTTGCTCAGAACTGGCCTCGATAGGCTTGGCTTCCGGAGCTTCTGGACCTATCAGTGGCGGAGCCTTCCAGCTCCCTTGCCATCCGGATCTTCTACAGGGCTACCTGCTGAAGGAGGATGTCCATCGTCTAGCCTTGACAGCTTGGAGATTGATTAACTTGGTTTAGGGTGTCCATCAGCTCTCTCCCTTTGAGTCTTTAGCTCCTTTCCTCTACGTCTGCTGACGTGGTACATGGCCTTCTCCTGTCGATCCTGTCTGTTTGCAGCGTTGCGGAGTTACATGCTCTGTCTTGTAAACCACCCCTTTTTGGTGTTTCACTAGGAGATGGCGGTGTTTCCAACTTCGCAGGAGTTTCTCCTGAAGGTGGTTTCTTAGTTCCTTCTTAATTGTGGTTCCTTCTTTCTGCCCTGGACCTTTCTCTGACAAGGGGAAGGATCTCCACTTGTTAGCTGTAGTGCGTTGTCTCAAGTTTTTGATGGTCTGACGTGCTGTTCGTTATTCCTGAGTGTCCCAGGCCAGGGAGACCAGCATCCAAGTGACCTTTGTGTCTTGAATTACGTCCACTTTTTGTAAGGTTCACGAACTGAGGAAGAAGCCAGTTTCCTTTTGGGTCACGGTTCCTTCCACTACATCTATTGGGTCATATTGGGCTTCCAAGAATCAGCCTTAGCAGATCGGTTGTGCATGGCCGCCACTTGGTCACCTGTGCACTCCTTTTCAAAGCACTTCTATGTTGCTGTGTTGGTGTTGCTGATGCCAGTTTTGGGAGACAGATCCTGGAGGCAGTCTTGCCTGTCGAGGATATTTTTTTCATTCTTCAGTGCTCCCTCACCTTTGATCCCTGTTGGCTCTAGTTCAGTGTGCTGTGTAACAGTTGTTACCCTGTTCAGTGTCCGTTGACAATTTGTTATTGTTGGGCCATCTCTGATCTGATGGTTAATATATGCTCTGGTGACTTTGGGGGCCATGCACCTGGTCCTTGCCTTACTTTCCCGCCTCTGGGAAACTCAGTGTTTGGACATCCCAAAGTTAACAATAACCTATATTGGACAACAGAGAAAAGCGGATTTTAGTCTTACCTGTTAAATCCTTTCCTCTTAGTCCATACAGGTTATTGGTCTCCCACCCTGTCAAGGGACCATGCTTGGCTCTCCTGTGGCAGAACGTGGGGGTCCTTCGGGTTCATGCTCACAGGAGACTTCTTTCCCTTCTTACTATTTTGTCAATAGTTAGTGTCTCAAATCTTACTGGAGCTGGTTGGCTAGCTGCAGCCAAGGATGGAAGGTAGGCTCCACCCCTGCATTCACTTCCAGAATTGTTCCTGCCTACTTAAAGGGGCAGATCTCCTACCCAAAGTTTCCAGTTGTTACAGCTTACCTTTGGTTTCAGCATCATCTGCAGGCGTGAGGCTTCAAGCATGTAGCAGGCCTCTGTTTTATGCCATGCTTCCTGTAGTTTCCTCCTACCTACTTACTTCCTCTGAGCTGCTCCTCCTACCTACTTCTGAGGAGGGGTTTAAAAGGCAGACTGAGTCCTGACTCCGTTGTCCTTGTGTTGATGTACAATACAGTTCTGTTTCCCTTGGGCTCTGTGTATGACCTGGCTTCTCTGACCATCCATTCTGGTCCAGACCTGTGGCTCTGTCTGACTACTCTTTTGCCTGCTCCCATTGTGTAGTGGACACCCAATCTGGTGTTGACCTGTGGCTCTGGCTGACTTCCTGAACTGTTTATGACCCATCCTGTCTGTCCATCCATTCTGGTGATGACCTGTGGCTCTGTCTGACCATTTTCCTTGTGCGTTCCGATTTGGATTAGACATCCTTTCTGGTGCAAACCTGTGGCTCTGGCTGACTACCAGCTCAGTGTATAACCTGGCTTGTCTGACTTACCCACTCTGGTGTTGACCTGGAGCTCTGTCCACTGTGCATCCAGCATACCAACGCTTCAGTGGATATCCTAGAGAAGGTTTTTCTAACAGAAGACAGATTCTAGAGAATTATGGCATCTGTGAAGAGGTTCAGAAAGGAAATCCTATTAACAGCCCAGGATTTTATGAAGTTATTTGGAATTTTAACATCCTCCATTCACATTATCCCATGGGCAAGTCTCCTCTTAAGGCTCATACCCTAACCCTTTCTGAGCAGCAGGAACAAGGAGACCAGGAATATGGCCCAAAGAATTCCTGTAGCCGCCAGCCCCTACATTCAGCTGTACTCCTTGTACCTTCATGTCTCTTATTACATTGCACCAGGTGTCTCGCCTTCAGCCCACTCCGGCTGCTCTCACTTCTGCATGATTACTGAAGGACCCATACAGTACAGAGGGGGGAGGTAAAGCTCATATCTCAACTCTCACCCTCCCACTATGGGCTCTTTACTTGCTTAACACACACTGTTGCCCCTGCCAGTAAGACTGTACATTTTATCCTGGAATCCAGTATGCGTTCTGTGTAAAACTATAATTGGTCTTGCCAAGTTGTTGCCCACAATGTGCTGCAAACACACAGACATTTGCTCCTAATACCTCTGAGTTGGAACTACAAGTGACAACAGGATTTACACAGATTGTGACACCAAGCCTGCCAGCACCGGCTTCTACATTACTGTTGAGCTGATCTCATGCTTAATCCCTGGACACACCAACATACTCCTACGGAGCGGCTCAAGTTACTCTCACTTGGGTAGTCAGTGTAAGTCTATCAACCAGGTATAGTGTGTCACCCATGGATCAATGCAACAGTAATGTTGAAGCCGCTGCTTCCAGGCAAGGTGTTGCTGTGTGTAAATCCCATTGTCACTCGCAGTTCCAACCATAACTCTTCAAAAGCACCACCATTCCTTCTAGCTGTACAAGTATATAAGACATTGTGTCTCATTCGCCAAAAGAAGGGATAAAAAATTTAAAAAATAAATAAATAAATAAATAAATTAATGCCCACATCCATGTTCCGTCTCTTCAACCAGCACTAAAATGTTAACTCTTTCGGTGGCAGTGGAGTATGGAACGCATTGCATACCCCTCTGATGAACTTTTTCTTCACACAACAAAATCGAAATAAATTTCGATATACTTCTTTCATGCCTTTAATATTATAGCTATGTGTACAACCCCCCCACCCCCCTGTTCATTTGTCGTACTGCCCGGGAGCACAATATACAGGTGCTACTAATTTCAGGTCCAGACACAAGGGACAGTATTGTGTAAGTAGGGAGTTCAACAAGTAAACTAGCTGTGTGGTGCCACCTCTGTGGGAAAATCGGACACAGTCGCACCGATAAACTTTCACTTCAGGAAGGATTTACACCTTCTGAGGAGGAACAATTTAGAAGCAATGTAAGCTGTACAAGGTGAATACAATTGGGGATTACATTTGGATTGTGGGTGGAATCTCTTTTAGAATATGTATTTCACTGCTATGTCGTTCACTAATGCAGGGTAATTAGAAGCAAATCTGCTCCAAACCAACTGCAGGATAACAGAGACTGAACATTTAATTTCAATGGCCATTTTAACTCCTTCAATACTAAAGGTCTCAAAAAACTCCAGCAGCTCTACAGCAAGCGGACTGCTACATGGAACAAATACACGTTAATTTAAATGGGTCTTTTAACCACTACAATGCTACAGAGATTTCCCAGACCTCTCTAACATTCAACAACTTAAAAGCCCTATTTCAGGGGGTCTGCCCTGGTCTGTTGTCCCATGGGAGCCCAGGGATGATATTCCTGTTTTTACACAGGAAGATGAAGGGAAGGGACCTCTGTTAGAAAAAAGAAATGGCAAGACACGGGAAACATGCATGTTTACAGAAGAAGAAGTTCTAATTCAACTTTCTAATGTAAAAACAGATAAATCAATGGGTCCAGATGGGATACACCCAAAGTTATTAAAAGAACTTAAGTGTGTTCTGGCAAAACCTTTAACAGATTTATTCAATCAGTCACTAGCAACAGGAATTGTTCCAGAAGATTGGAAGGTAGCAAATGTAGTACCGCTTCACAAAAAAGGTAGCAGGGAAGAGTCTGGTAACTACAGACCAGTAAGTCTTACATCAGTAGTGGGAAAATTAATGGAGACTATGTTAAAGGAAAGAATTGTTGAATATCTGAATATAAATAGCTTGCAAGATACCAAACAGCATGGGTTTACAGCAGGGAGATCTTGTCAAACTAACCTCATAGATTTTTTTGACTGGGTAACTAAAATAATAGATCAAGGGGGAGCAGTAGATATAGCTTATCTAGATTTCAGTAAAGCATTTGACACTGTCCCTCATAGAAGACTCATAAATAAATTGCAGTGTTTGGGCCTAGATGTAAAAATAGTGAAATGGATAAGGCAATGGCTGAGTGACAGGAGACAGAAGGTGGTAGTCAATGGAGAATATTCGGACGAAAGGAGTGTTACTAGTGGAGTACCTCAGGGATCTGTACTGGGGCCCATTCTTTTTAATATTTTTATTAGTGATATTGCAAAAGGTCTTCAAGGAAAGGTATGCCTTTTTGCAGATGATGCAAAGATCTGCAATAGGGTAGACATTCCAGGGGGAAAAAGCCAAATGGCGAATGATTTAGGTAAATTAGAAGAATGGTCAAGAGTGTGGCAGATGCACTTTAACGTTGATAAATGTAAAATAATGCACTTGGGACATAAAAATCCAAAGGAAAAATATACCATTAAGGGTACTGTGCTGTCAGAGACAACAGAGGAAAGGGATTTGGGAGTAATTATTTCTAATGACTTAAAGGTAAGCAGGCAATGTAGTAAAGCGATGGGGAATGCAAGCAGGGCACTGGGTTGTATAGCTAGGGGCATTAGTAGCAGAAAAAGGGAAGTAGTCATGCCACTGTACAGATCTCTAGTTAGACCTCACCTAGAATGTTGTGTACAGTACTGGAGACCCCATCTCCAGAAGGATATTGATACTCTAGAGAAAATTCAAAGAAGGGCTACTAAAATGGTGACTGGTCTACAGGAAAAGAAATATCAGGATAGACTAAAGGATCTGAATATGTATAGCTTGGAGGAGAGAAGAGAGAGAGGGGATATGATAGAAACATTCAAATACATGAAGGGATTCAACAAAGTACAGGATGGAAGTATATTTCAAAAGAGTAAAAACGTTAGGACAAGAGGCCATAGTCTAAAACTAGAGGGACGCAGGTTTAGATGTAATGTAAGAAAGTTTTACTTCACTGAGAGGGTAGTAGACAAGTGGAATAGCCTACCAGCAGAAGTGGTAGATGTCAATACAGTGACAGAATTTAAGCATGCATGGGATAGGCATAAGGCGGTCCTTAACATAAGAAAAGACCAAGGACCAAAAAAGGTTTGAGGTTGTGTGTTTTTTTTTTGTTTTTTTTTTTTTTTACACAGTAGGAAATTGGGCAGACTAGATGGGCCGAATGGTTCTTATCTGCCGTCAAATTCTATGTTTCTATGCTATCCTTAAGCATTCTCGCAAACATGCTTCCCTTAGTGCTCTGACAGATCTTTATTCTTTAGTTTATATCTGGATAGTTAAAATCTCCCATAATTGTAGTAGGCCCATGATGGGCAGCTTTTTTTCATTTGCAACAGTCTGTTCTCAACATTCTGATCAATATTTGGTTGTTTGTAGAATAGAACACACATTACTAATTGACTTTGTAGACTGTGAACATAGTAGGAAATATTACATTGACGTTGTTTTATTTATCCGCTAACATAGTGAAGGTTTGGTCATCTTGGCTGTTGCCTGGCATCCTGGAGATAACCCTGTTCTGAGCTATTACACACTCATCACTGTGAAGGATGAAGGTTACAACATGTCTGATGAGATCACTGTGGAGGTTACTCAGTTAAATCCACCATTTCAGGTAAGAAAACATACTCTAAGAAAGCTTAATTCCTTGGGGCAAGTCAGCAGGTCATGTTTTAAGGATATTTGTGATTAAGCACTGGTGGAACAATCAGTGCCTGAGCAGCTGGTTACTCACCAGTGCAGTGGTCAAGCAGGGATATTTAAAAAAAAACTTGCACTATTGGTAACATTGAGAAACATTGCTATAACCTGGTAACATAGTTCATGAGGCTGAAAACAATGCATGCGTCCATAAAGTTCAGCCCATTGCCATATCACCCCTGTGTATCCAAAGGAAGGGAAAAAAGCCAACTCCATTGAAGCAATTTCCAACTAAGCCCAAAGTGGATAAACAAATATTTATCAACATCAATTTTAATCAACATCATATCTGCAGTCAAGGGTATAAGGAAGCACTATGGTCCGTGACCACAGTAGAGCCAAGAGACAAAGCCTATGATTACTAGTAATCCACTTCTGAATACAGTAGTATTGCATGTCCAGTTGATAATTAGAGGGGGAGAGGACCAGTGTGCAGAAAAATAACTGTAAACTAAAATGCTTTTTGAAAATGTGTGGTATGTTACTTTTACCGGGTCTTAACAAATGTCACAAATATACACTTGGCTCTTGCTATTGTTGGTTGCATACCTATAAAACTTGGTAGCATGGATGTTGTCTGTGTTAAATTAATAAGGCATGGTAAGCAAATAAGTGTCAAATCCCTCCATTGTACAACAGCTATAGAATACATTTAGATGCACATTTTACATGTCTGAAAGCAGGTTTAAAGTAATATTGTTTCACAAAAACAGCACCTCCAATTAATCTTCATAGTATTTAGGCCATGGACAGTGTTATTTCAGTGCTTTCAGAGTTGTAGTTCAAGAGTAATTGAAGGATGAAGGATCCCCCTCCTGCCACTTTTACCTAGTGTAAGCCGCCTCCCCTCAGATGGGGAATTTAGTCTCTTGAATGGACAGGTCGCAGCAAGGGACCATTTACTTACTATGAGCATAAGGAAAACCCTGGCCCCCTTGACCGATATTTCAGGTTTTTCATTATGCTCACTGAGAATTGTCCCTCTCTGTGTTCTATCCAGACAGTCTTGCTGCTCTGAGGTGAGCAGTGTTAAGTCAGTAAAAGGGGTGGGGGAGATACTTTATCATTCAATTACTCTTAAACTACAACTCTCAAAGTATTGAAATAACGCTCTCCATAGCCCAAATACTATGAAGATTAATTGGAGCTGCTTTTTTATGAAACATTACTATCCTTTTTAAATATAAAAAAAACATCATATCAAACAATGGTTCCATTGCATTCACAGAATTCCATGAAGCTTATACATGAAAGCAGACATTGCAGGTGTTTATATGAACGCTAGTGTAAAAGCCAGCAGGGGCGGATTGTCCTATTGGGGGGATCGGGCATCCCCTGGTGGGCCGCCCAGTTATGGGCTGGTAGGGAGATCACATGATGTCACCTTTCCAGTCCACAACTTTGTGGATGCAAGGCACAACTCACCAGAGCAACAGTGAAGACACGGTCCTGTTCTCTATATCTGTCCCGCCCCTAAGGCTGACTTAGCTGTCCCTGCTCTGCCTGCAGTAGGTCCTGGGTCCCAACTAACTTAACTAACTGTATTTCTGATCTGTTAACCCTTTAACCCCCTATATTCTTTAGATAGGTATAGTCAGTTATTAACCATTTGCATGCTGGACAGGATAACAGCACTGTTCTACTATTAACCCACTGAATTCCTCATAGGTGCACTACCTCACTGTTTAACCCCTTGTATGCTAGAGAGGCATAATTCATGAGAAATTGACCCCTTGTATGCCAGATAGGTAAATAAAGATGTCAATTACTGATGAATTGTGCCTCTTTAGCACACAAGGGGTTATTATTAATTGAGGTACATATTGCTGTGCAATGTGTTGTGCACCGATGGGACAATCAATGGTTTAATCACATAATGCATTACTGTACAACTTTCTGGCATGCAAGTGGTTAATAACTAATAATATACTGCATACAGTATTGATTGCTGAGCAATGAACTGTGTACCCACACCCCCACCCTGGCACTCGAATACCAGCTAGTGGGCCAGTTAAATTAAAAAAAAAAATAAAAAATCCCCCAGGCTGGTATTGCACCACAATCCGCCCTGAAAGCCAGTGTACATGGGCCAAGGTCCGGGTAATGTTAACCCTTTGATTGCCAGAGGGGAACAAAACACATTTCTTTGCAATGCGTTGCGTACCCCTCTGGCACTCAAAGGTTTAAGAGGCTGCTACCTCACTGCACCACACAATGCAGTCTTGCTTCACCTCACTCACGTGATGCAATCATGCACAGTAGAGACTGCCCAAACTCGAGCAGTCTCTACTGCGCGTGACTGCATCGTGACAAACATCCTAGCAAATTATTTTATAGGTTGTGATTGATTACATGTTTGTATATTTTCAGTGTCGTCCAATACAGGTCACTGGTACTCTGGGAGGCGTAAGTCCCCTTTAATAGGCAGGAACAACTATGCAAATGATTTGCAAGGGGCGGAGCCTCCCCTCTTACTTAAGCCACCTTCTGGCCAGAGCCACTTAGATTGATTTGTTCCTGGTGTGCTTGCACACCAGGTAGAGAACATCTATGCATCTTAGTGTTTTATTATTTTTTTATTCAAATATGGAATACCACCATTAGGAGGGTGACCATGGCTGTGAATTGCCCTCTTTAAAGTGGCTGGTGCAGCTTCCAGGGATTTTCTGTGGACCTTATGCCCTGAAGAGGGGACAGCTTGTGTTAAGCAGCTCCCCTACTGGGGAATTTACCTCTGGTTCTTTCCCTCCTTATCATGGTCACCTGAAGACAGAAGTCCTGCAGGAAAGGTGAGTCACCCATTGAGTGCTGAAGGTCCACTTGTCCCCACAGTGTCCCTTTGCTGGGCTTGTATTTGGGAGTTTGCTTTGCACTCCAGCACTCATAGGGTGTTTTTATTTGCATTTAATGTATTTAATGCAGTTTCTGTGGTATTCTCTGAGTTTGGAGCCTTGTATAGTATTTCTTTGTGTTTTATGTATGTTTGGGCACTTTTTAATGTTTTCCTAAACTTTATTAAAAATGGTGTTCCGCGCCTTTAAGCGCGGCTTTTTCCCGCTCAGACGCAAGGGCTCCTTTACTCTCTATGAGAATTCACAGTGTGGGACATATCTCTGGAACCGCTTGTCACAGCAACTTCAGAGAGGGCTCATTTTAATGCTAGGCTCCTGCTCTATCATCCGGAATGTGTTTTATTTATGTGGGGTGTTCAGGGGGGCTTCGGGCACTGTTTGGGGTACTTGTAAGGGAAAACTACATTTCCCATGAGCGCTTGGTTCACGCTCGTTTCTGATTGGCTGTCATGACGGCCGCCATTTTGTGGTACTTTTCCTAGGAGAGTACACTACGCAGGGACCGAGCCTTCTCTCTCCTCAACAGATTAACCCTTCGCTGGCCAGATAAGTCCGTTTTTAGACATTTCTGGGGTGAAACTTTAATCATTTACACTTTTTCTGGGTGATAGTGTTATTAGTGGGGTATATTGACGCTGTGAGCATGTCTACTTCACTGGAGCTAGGGGCTAGACCCAAGTCTAAGGAGGATGGGGGGTCTGCTACCCCCATGGCGTTTTGCTCCTCTTGCCACATTGGGCTGGATGGCGATAATGTGGGGGATCTATGCCCTAATTGTACTGGTCAAGATAGCAACCCTGGGCTTCCCAGCCACGCTATTGAGCCATCTTGGGTGAGGGAGTTTAAAGCTGCCACTAGGGATCTCAGATCCACGCTTCAACTCTTTCCCTCTCAGATTCAGGGGGCTCTCCAGGTCTGGCAGACCCCCTCTACCATCAGGACCTCCCTGCCTAAGCCACAGGGAGCTCCTGATGTCACTGATTCTTCTGAAGAAGAACTCTTACAGGATTCTGATGCTGAGGAACGTACTGTTATTGAATCTAACAGGTCCATTGGGGACCCCTATGAGTGTGACCCTGAAGTTTCGGCTGAGGGTCTGATCAGAGCGGTTCTGAATACGCTCAACCTTCCTCTGACTCAGGAATCCACTTATGATCCTACTGATGTTTTTCAGAAAAAGCCATCTAAGCCAGTTGTTTGTTTTCCAACTAACCCTACTCTTGCCCGTCTGGTCTCTGAGGCATGGAAGAATCCTGATAGATCTTCCTCTGTCTCCAAAAAGTTTGCTAAACTTTACCCTTTTCCTGAGGCTGAGCTGGCAAAATGGGTTCATCCTCCCAAGGTGGATGCTCCTGTTTCTAGACTATCCAAATCTACCGCTTTGGCTGTCTCAGATGCCTCTGCCCTGCAGGATTGGACGGATAAGAAGCTAGAGCTTTCTCTTAAGTCTATTTTTGCCTCCATTGGCACTGCCATGCGCCCAACCTTTGCTGTGGCATGGGTTAATAGAGCCATTGCGGCCTGGACTGAACGACTGACTGAAGCAGTTCGCCAGGATGCGCCAGTATCTGAACAGTTGCAGCTACTTGCTAATATCACTGAAGCTCAGAACTATGTTGCTGACGCTGCTTTTGATGCTGTGCGCATGATGGCGAGGGCCTCCACTTCTTCTGTGGTGGCTAGACGCGCTCTTTGGCTGAAAATTTGGTCTGCTGATATAGCCTCTAAGAAAGCCTTGCTTTCCTTGCCCTTTCAGGGGAATTTGCTTTTTGGGTCTGAACTCAAAGAAATGATCAGTGAGGCTACTGGCGGTAAAAGTACTCTTCTACCCTCAGTCTTTAAGAAAAAGTTTCCAGCCAAACGCAATCGGTCCTTTCGTTCCTTTCAGACTGAGACACGCTCCTCGGCCCAAACGGGTCCTCCCACTACGCGCTCCTCCTCCAAGCCCAAACAGTCCTGGAAGCCCAAAGTTGCCTCCAAGGCCAAGACCTCCAAGACTGCTTCGGCATGACTCGCCGAACCCGGGTCCGCATCCGGCTGTAGGCGGTCGTCTCCGCATCTTTTGCCGGACTTGGGAGGAGTCAGTGGCGGACCCATGGGTTCTTCAGGTGGTGTCAGAGGGATACAGGATCCCTTTCTCTTCCCTTCCTCCTTTTCGGTTCCATTTTACTCGTCCTTCTCAGGAACCCACAAAAAGGCGTCTGTTCGACGCTATTCAGGATCTCTTGGACAAAGAGGTCCTGGAGGCGGTTCCTCAAGGGGACACAGGTTCAGGATTTTATTCCAACCTGTTTGTGGTAGCCAAAAAGGACGGAGGAGCTCGTCCCATTTTGGATCTCAAAGATCTCAATGCCTATGTGGTGACTTCCCACTTCCGCCAGGAGTCCCTGCGCTCTGTGATTGCAGCAATGTCTCCAGGGGAGTTTCTTGCCTCCCTGGACCTTCAGGATGCTTATCTTCACATCCCTATTCATCCAGAGAGCAGGCGGTATCTCAGGATTGCCTGCCACAAGGGACACTTTCAGTTTGCAGCGCTCCCCTTTGGGCTGACTTCAGCCCCTCAGGTCTTCCAGAGGGTGTTGGGCTCCTTGATAGCGGTGCTCCATCAGGGTGGGATCAGAGTGACCCCCTACATGGACGATCTCCTACTGAAGGCCTCCTCAGCGGAGCTTCTCCATCAGCAATTACAGATGTGCATGCACACCCTGAACCGTCATGGCTGGATCCTGAATCTGGACAAGTCGGACTTGGTTCCATCTCAGAGGCTTCTATTCCTGGGTCTCCTGTTCTACACTCGCCAATGCATGGTGTTTCTTCCAGAGGACGTGGCTCACCAGATAGCCGTCAGAGTGGCTGGGATTCTGGACATGGACGAAATTCCAGTACCGAAGTTGTCGTCCTTAGTGGGGAAGTTCATTTCCACAATCGAAGCAGTACCATTTGCCATGGCCCACTCCAGGGATCTTCAGAGATTTGTGATCCAGACGTGCAAGAATCATCCAGATCATCAACATCTGTCTGTTTCTCTTCCTCCTCATGTCGAGTCGAGTCTGCACTGGTGGTTAGATCTCTCTCATCTCCTGAAAGGGAGATCCTTTCTAGTTCCTCATTGGACCACAGTCACTACGGATGCCAGCCTTCGGGGCTGGGGTGCAGTCTGGGGTCGCTTCAGTGCTCAGGGGAAATGGGGTCTGGAGGAATCCATGCTCTCCATCAATGTTCTGGAACTTCGAGCTGTCCGGCTAGCCCTGAGGCACTGGGAGTCTCAATTGACCGGCCTTCCGATCAGAGTGGAGTCCGACAACGCCACGGCGGTGGCTTACATCAACAGGCAAGGCGGCACAAGAAGCGGTTCCGCCTGGTGGGAGGTCAAGGATATTTTGTCTTGGGCAGAAGATCACGTGCCTGTCATCTCTGCAGTTCATATTCCAGGCGTGGACAACGTCATGGCAGACTTCCTCAGTCGTCACACCGTAGACAGCGGAGAATGGGCTCTTCACCCAGAGGTGTTTCACATGCTCACTCAACGGTGGGGGATGCCTGTGGTGGATCTGATGGCTACCAGACACAACAGGAAGGTTCCGGTGTTTTGCTCCCGGTTGAGGGACTCCCTTGCTCTAGCAGTGGATGCCTTGTCGATCCCTTGGGACTTCCCCCTGGCTTACATCTTCCCTCCTCTTCCTCTATTGGTCAGAGTTATCCAGAAGTTGAAGAGAGAACGTTGTCCTGTCATCCTGATCGCTCCAAACTGGCCTCGCCAGTCCTGGTATCCGGAGTTGATGGCCATGTCAGTGACGGATCCGATCCCGCTTCCCGCCCGTCCGGACCTACTTCTTCAGGGGCATCTGTGGAAGGAGGATGTTCACTCTCTCCATTTGATGGCATGGCGGTTGAATCCTCGATTCTAGCAAAGAAAGGATTTTCTCCTTCTGTGGTGTCGACTATGCTCAGTGCTCGTAAGCCTGTGTCTTCCAAGATCTATCATCGCATATGGTCAAATTTTGTGACATGGTGTTCTGATAAGAAGTTATCCCTTGAATTCCATCTTCCCACTGTCCTGGCCTTCTTGCAGGACGGTGTGGATAAGGGGCTCAGTCTGAGTTCCCTCAAAGTTCAGACTTCTGCCTTGTCTGTGTTTTTCCAGGAAAGGATTGCTATCCTTCCTGATGTGAAAGTTTTCTTCCAAGGTGTGACTCATGTTCGACCTGCCTTCAAGAGTCCTGCTCCCCAGTGGGATCTCAATTTGGTGCTGGGAGTTCTCCAGCAACCACCGTTTGAATCCTTGGCTTCCATTCCATTACGTCTCTTGACTTGGAAGATGGCCTTCCTTTTGGCTATTGTGTCAGTGCGCCGGGTAGCAGAGTTACAGGCCTTGTCTTGTAAACCTCCTTACCTGGTGTTCCACAAGGATAAGGCTGTGCTTCGCACTACCAAGGAATTCTTACCCAAGGTTGTGTCCGAGTTTCACATCAATCAGGAGATTGTGGTTCCCTCTTTCTGCCCTAATCCTTCATCTGACAAGGAAAGAGATCTCCATCTGTTGGATGTGGTGCGTTGCCTCAAGTTTTATGTTCATCGCACCGAGTCTATCAGGAAGTCTGACGCTCTATTCGTCATTCCTGAGGGGCCTAGGGCAGGGAGACCGGCTTCCAAAGTTACCATTGCCTCTTGGATTAAGGCTACCATCCGTGAAGCCTATAAGTTGAGGAATAAGCATGTTCCCTTCCGGGTGACTGCCCATTCCACCAGATCTATTGGGGCCTCTTGGGCCTACAAGAATCAAGCTTCTGCTGATCAACTGTGCAGAGCGGCCACTTGGTCCTCTGTGCACACTTTTTCTAAGCACTATCGAGTTGATGTACTGGCTTCGGCTGATGCCAGTTTTGGAAGGAAGGTCCTGGAGGCAGTCTTGCCTGTGTAGGTCTTCCGCTCTGTGATCCTTAGTGCTTCCTTACTGTTGAGCCCGGTTGGCTCTGGTTCCGTGTGCTGTGTTAGTTCAGGGATTGTTCCCTTGGTTGTTGTCCGTTGACACTTACAGTTTGGGCTATGTTATTAACTGGTCATAGCAGTTCTTGTGACTTGGGCCTTGCGCCTGGTCCTTGCCTTTCTTCCCGCCTCTGGATCAGCTCAATGTTTGTACATCCCAGAGTACCAGTGACCTGTATTGGACGACAGTGAAAATAGGATTTTAGTCTTACCTGTTAAATCCTTTTCACTTAGTCCATACAGGTCACTGGTCTCCCACCCTGTCAAGGGACCAGTCTTGGCTCTCCTGTGGCATCCAGTGGGAGACCGTTCGGGCATGCTCACAGGAGTCTTTCTTTTTGCTTACCTGAGGTCAGTTTTAGGGTCTCAAATCAATCTAAGTGGCTCTGGCCAGAAGGTGGCTTAAGTAAGAGGGGAGGCTCCGCCCCTTGCAAATCATTTGCATAGTTGTTCCTGCCTATTAAAGGGGACTTACGCCTCCCAGAGTACCAGTGACCTGTATGGACTAAGTGAAAAGGATTTAACAGGTAAGACTAAAATCCTATTTTATATTAGTGTAAAAGCCACTGTACACGGGCCAAGGTCCGGGTAATGTTAAACCTTTGAGTGCCAGAGGGGTACGCAACGCATTACTTTAAGAGGCTGCGGCGCTGCCTCACTGCTCCAAGCAATGCAGTCTTGCGTCTCCTCACTCATTCGATGCAATCATGCTCATGACTGCATCGTGACAAACATTCTAGCGAATTATACTATATAGGATAGTATTCCCTCCTCCAGCTCAAACCCCGCCCCCGCCTACTCACTCCCAGAATTAATGTGTTCTGCAAGCAAGCTGGAAGGTATAAGGCCATCCTCTTGGTTTTTCTTCAGTTTTTATTTTCCTATAAGATACAAATAGTTTAAAAGCCTGTTTACACAGGCCACAGTGCCACCGCTGCAGTCATGTGCAGTAGAGACTGCCCGCACTGCGGCTGATACGGAGCAGGCCGCTCCAAATTCAGACCGGCGTCCTCTCTATGCACCTTCCTGGGACTGCTTGGTCTCAGGAAGGTGCGAAGAGAGGACGCCGGTCTGATTTTGGAGCGCCCCCCTGCGTGTCCGCCGCCTTGCGGGCAGTCTCTACTGCGCATGACTGCAGTGCGAGCAGCTCTCTACTGTGCATGATGGTTTCTGACATACTCTGTGAGTATGTCTGTACCACTGGAGCTTGGGGCCAGACCTAAGACTAAGGAGGCTGGGGTATCAGTATCCCCCATTGCGTATTGCTCTTCCTGTCACTCGGGGCTGCCTACGGAATTCTCTGGTCATTTATGCCCAGCATGCTCAGAAGGTCCTGACAGCAACCCAGGGCCTTCCAGCCATGCTATTGAGCCAGCTTGGGTACAAGAGTTTAAGGCTGCAACTAGGGACCTCAGGTCCACTCTTCAACTCTCTCCCAATAAGGTACAGGGGGCACTGCAGTTATAGCAGGCCCCCTCTACTATCAGGACCTCCCTGCCTAAACCACAGGGAGCACCTGATGTGTCTGATTCTTCTGAGGAAGAATTGTTACAGGATTCTTATGTTGAGGATGGTACAGTTATTGAGTCTTCCAGGTCTGTTGGGGATCCTTTTGAATGTGACCCTGAACTCTCTGCTGAGGGTTTAATTAGAGCTGTACTGACCACTCTCAACCTTCCTTTGAGTCAAGACCCAACTGATGTTTTTCAGAAACCGGCAAAAGCTGTTACTTGTTTCCCTCCTAACCCTACTCTTGACCGTTTAGTTTCTGATGCTTGGAAAAATGCTGATAAGTCCTCTTCAAAACTTTATCCCTTTTCTGAGGCTGAACTGGCTAAATGGGTTCACCCCCCTTAGGTGGATGCACATGTATCTAGACTGTCTAAATCTACTGCTTTACCTGTGTCTGATGCTTCTGCTTTACAGGATTGGACTGACAAAAAGTTTGAGGTTTGCCTCAAGTCTATTTTTGCCTCTATTGGCACTGCTATGCGTCCGGCCTTTGCTGTGGCGTGGGTTAACCGGGCCATCGCGGTGTGGACTGAGCAACTAACCACGGCGGTCCGTCAAGATGCGCCTATTTCAGAGAAGCCACATCTCCTTGCTAATATCTCTGAGGCTCAGAACTATGTTTCTGACGCTGCCTTTGATGCCGTCCCCATGATGGCGAGGGCCTCCACTTCTTCTGTGGTGGCCAGGCGTGCTCTTTGGCTTAAGATTTGGTCTGCTGACACTGCGTTCAAGAAAGTTTTGCTTTCTTTACCTTTCCAGGGTACTTCCTTGTTCGGTTCTGAGCTCAAGGAACTAATTAGCGAGGCCACTGGGGGTAAGCGTACTCTTCTGCCCTTGGTCTTTAAGAAAAAGTTGCCGGGTAAGCGCAACCGGTCCTTTCGTTCCTTTCAAACTGAGACACGTACGATGAACCAGGCGGTTCCATCTACTCCGCGCTCCTCCTCCAAGCCCAAGCAGTCCTGGAAGCTCAAGGTCGCATCCAAGCCCAAGACTTCCATGACTGCTTCGTCATGACTCGCCGAACCCGGGTCCGCATCCCGCTGTGGGTGGGCATCTCCACCTCTTTCACGAGATTTGGGAGGATTCAGTGACAGACCCATGGGTTTTACAGGTGGTGTCAGAGGGATACAAGATCCCCTTTCTTTTCTCTACCTCCTTTTCGATTTCATCTCACTCGTTCTACTCAGGATGCAGAGAGATGCCGTCTGTTCGATGCTATTCAGGCTCTTTTGGACAAAGACGTCCTGGAGCCGGTGCCTCCTTTGGGCAAAGGTTCCGGATTTTATTCCAACCTTTTTGTAGTGACCAATGAGGACGGCGGAGGTCGTCCTATTTTGGACCTCAAGGATCTCAACACTTTTGTAGTGAAGACTCACTATCGACAGGAGTCTCTGTGCACTGTGATCACTGCCATGTCTTCAGGGGAGTTTCTTGCTTCCCTGGATCTTCAGGATGCTTATCTTCACATCCCAATTCATCTGGAGAGCAGGCAGTATCTGAGGTTTGCCTGCGCCAGAGGTCATTTTCAGTTTTCAGCTCTTCCATTTGGTCTGACAACGGCTCCCCAGGTTTTCCAGCGGGTTCTGGGGGCATTAATATCTGCCCTCCATCGGGATGCCATCAGAGTGACTCAGTACATAGACGACCTGCCTTTGAAGGCTGCGTCTGCGGACCTTCTTCACCAGCAGGTCCAGACCTGCATTCAAGTCCTCACACGTCACGGCTGGATCGTGAACTTGGACAAGTCGGACTTGGTTCCGTCCCAGAGTCTCATTTTCCTGGGTCTTCTGTTTGACACTCAGAGGTGCATGGTGTTTCTACTGGAGGAGTTTGCTCATCAGATTGCTCAACGGATCTCCAAAATCCTGGCCCACGATCGGATCCCGGTGCTGAAGTTGTCCTCTCTGGTGGGGAAGTTCATCTCTACGATAGAGGCAGTGCCGTTTCCCATGGCACACACCAGGGAACTTCAAAGATTTGTGATCCAGACATGCAGGGACTGGCCGGATCATCTGAAGCTGTCGATCTCTCTTCCTCCTCATATCGAGTTGAGTTTGGAGTGGTGGTTGGACCTTTCCCATCTCCTGAAGGGGAGATCCTTCTTGGGTTGGGGTGCTGTCCTGGGTCGCTTCAGCGCTCAGGGGAAGTGGTCCTTGGAGAGTTCTCTTCTTCCCATCAACATTCTGGAACTTCGAGCAATTTTTCATGCTCTGCGCCATTGGGAATCTCAGCTGGAAGGCTGTCCAGTCAAGGTGGAATCCGACAACGCCACCGCTGTGGCTTACATCAACAGATAGGGTGGGACAAGAAGTCTTGCCGCTTGGTTAGAGATCAAGGCCATTCTGTCCTGGGTGGAAGTTCATGTTCCTGTCATTTCCGCGGTGCATATTCCAGGCGTAGACAACGTCATGGCAGATTTTCTCAGTCGTCACACAGTCGACAGCAGAGAGTGGGAACTCCATCCAGAGGTGTTTCAGCTCCTAACTCAGAAGTGGGGAGTACCCCTAGTGGATCTGATGGCAACCAGGCACAACAGGAAGGTTCCGATGTTCTGCTCCCGGTGCAGAGACTCGCTAGCCCTGGCCATCGACGCCATGTTCATTCCCTGGGCGTTTTCCCTGGCCTACTTCTTTCCTCCCCTTCCAATGTTGATAAGGGTGATTCAGAAGTTGAAGGTGGATCGTTGTCCGGTCATCCTGATCGCTCCGAATTGGCCTCGTCAGTCCTGTTATCCGGACCTTCTGGCCCTGTCTGTAGCAGAGCCCTTTCCGCTTCCCTCTCGTCCAGATCTTCTGCTGCAAGGTTATCTGTGGAAGGAGGGTGTTCATCGTCTTAATTTGACGGCCTGGAGGTTGAATCCTCAATTTTGAAGTAGAAAGGGTTTTCTTCTGCTGTGGTGTCTACTATGCTAAGTGCTCGTAAGCCTGTTTCTTCCAAGATTTATCACCGTGTATGGTCGACATTCATGTCTTGGTGTGCTGACAGGGATCTGTCTCATGACTTTCATCTTCTCACTGTCCTAGTCTTTTTGCAGGACGGTGTGGATAAGGGTCTCAGTTTGAGTTCTCTTAAGGTTCAGACTTCGGCGCTTTCTGTTTTCTTCCAGGAGCGCATCGCTGTTCTTCCTGATGTCAAGGTGTTCTTCCTGATGTCAAGGTGTTCTTCCAAGGCGTTGCTCATGTGCGTCCTGCCTTTTGGAGTCCTACTCCTCAGTGGGACCTTAACTTTGTTTTGGGAGTTCTCCAGCGTCCTCCCTTTGAATCCTTGGCTACTGTTCCTCTACGTCTTTTGACGTGGAAGATGGCTTTCTTTCTGGCGATTGTGTCAATTCGCCGAGTGGCACAGTTACAGGCTCTTTCTTGTAAACCACCTTATTTGGTGTTTCATAGGGATAAGGCTGTGTTTCGCACCACTAAGGAGTTCTTACCTAAAGTGGTCTCCGAGTTTCATATCAATCAGGAGATTGTGGTGCCCTCTTTCTGCCCTAACCCCTCCTCTGACAAGGAAAGGGACCTTCACTTGTTGAATGTGGTGCTCTGTCTCAAATTCTATGTCCATCGCACTGAATCTATTCGGAAGTCTGACGCTCAGTTTGTCATTCCTGAGGGTCCTAGGGAAGGGAGATCGGCATCCAAAGTGACTATTGCATCATGGATTAAGTCCACTATTCGTAAGGCTTAATAATTAAGGAATAAGCATGTTCCCTTTCGGGTCACCGCTCATTCCACCAGGTCTATTGGGGCCTCTTGGGCCTATAAGAATCAAGCGTCTGCTGATCAGTTGTGCAGGGCGGCCACTTGGTCTTCTGTGCACACCTTTTCGAAGCACTAACGTGTGGATGTGCTGGCCTCGGCTGATGCCAGCTTCGGGAGGAAGGTCCTGGAGGCAGTTTTGCCTGTCTAGGATCTTCTTCTTCTGAGGTACTCCGTGCTTCCTTACTGTTGAGCCTTGTTGGCTCTAGTTCAGCGTGCTGTGTAACAGTTCCTGGGGTCTGTTTTTACCCCTAGTTGGTGTCCGTTGACACTTCTGTTTTGTTGGGATCTCTGACCTGTAGGTTCATAGAGGTCCTGGTGACTTTGGGGTTCTTGCGTCTGGTCCTTGCCTTCTTCCCGCCTCTGGGAAACTCAATGGTTGGACATCCCAGAGTTACCAGTAACCTGTATTGGACGACAGTGAAAAGAAGATTTTAGTCTTACCTGTTAAATCCTTTTCTCTTAGTCCATACAGGTTACTGGTCTCCCACCCTGTCAAGAGACCATGCTTGGCTCTCCTGTGGTAATTTGTGGGAGTCCTTCGGGGAATGCTCACAGGAGTAGTCTTCTCTCCTATTTCTGTTCAGTTTTAGTATCTCAAATCATTCTGGAGTTAGTGGACTGGGATGCAGCTGAGGAGGGAGGGGAGGCTCCACCCCCCTGCATACATTTGGAGAAATGTTCCTGCCTACTTAAGGGGTGGATCGCCTCCCAGAGTTACCAGTAACCTGTATGGACTAAGAGAAAAGGATTTAACAGGTAAGATTAAAATCCTCTTATGTGCTGATCAGGGCTATTAGGTGTGTTAGCTTTGGGTGGCTTATTTCTGCTCCCCCACTACTTAAATCTTAGTTTTTAGATTAGCCTCTGATGTTCTCTGTAGTTTGATTTTAATGTTGCTGCACCTTTAAGGTCTGGGGCCCACCAATGGCCTTCTTTGTTCCACTGACTTCTATGGGTAAAACTTCTCTGGGACGTATCTCTGCAAACGTGTGGTCAGAGAGGGCTGCTCCTGTTTCCTCATGCCCCATCATCCGTTCCACTTTTAGTGTCCAGGGGGCCATGCAGTCTGTGAATGGAGTTGTCATTGGTAGGCGACAAGCAACAGAGAATACTGCAGAATACCCGTTTTGTTGTCTTTCTTCCGACTGGCTAACAATTTTCTAGTAGCTATCAAACTTCTCTTTTGCTTATCCTACATAGGATTCCTCTTCAGATTAACACTTCGCTTGCCAGATAAGTATTTTTATGGATATTCTGTGGATTTCTTAGTAGTCTTGGGATACTTTTCTCCGATACATGTCAGACTCTAAGGTGCATGGGGGGAGGGGGAGGAATCTCTCTCTCTCTTTTTCACTCTCTCACTCTTCCTGTTGCAATACAAAAGTTCTTAGGTATTATTCAGGCTCTCTGTGCCCCTCATGTGCGGTGGCCTCTACTGCTCCATGCAATCCCCTCTGCAATATTAAATGTAGTAAAAATAATCCATTACTATCCCTTTCAGTCCAGGGGGTACTTCACTCAAACTTGTGCCCAAATTTAAACAGGTTTCATCTCTATCAAGTGATCTTTGTGAGTTTTTTGGGGTTTTTGCTCTCAAAGAATTATGGGGAATATGAGGAAATTCTTCCTACTCTTACGGAGATTCCTATGATGCAGATTGAAGTATTTGTATATTTACATATAATAAAACAGAATTTCAAAGGTTTGTCTACTTAAGGCAGTATTTATAAACAAAGTAAAAAAATGAAACAGTTTAAATTCCCAAAGTGCAATCCCTCTTTAACCCCTTAAGGACCATTGACGTGGAAGGACAGTCACGCTGGTCCTGCACTTAAGGACCATTGATGGTCCTGGCACGTCAAGGGTTAACTCTCCCATCGCTGCCACTGTGCGCAATAGGAGAGATGCGGGCTGACTGTTAATAGGTGCTCAGATATCGGAGCATCTAGTTTCGGCCAGTGCCCCGTTTGTTGGTACATGTGATTCGCTATTTTAGCGAATCACATGCATTACCTTGCATATGACAGCAGTAGTGTTTTCAAAACACTGCTTCTGTCATATCTCTGTCTCTCTCCTCCTCAGACACAAATCTGAGGAGAAGAGAGATAGAGATATTGTTGCTGAAGTGTTGCAGGCTTGCAACAAAGTTTAAAAAAAAAAAAAAAAAAAATAGCTCCCCCCCAAAATTTATAACTATAATACAGTGATCAATTGTTCCCCCCACCTTGATCACTCGGTTTAGTGATCAAGTGCTGCAGATCAGCTTCTGCTGATCTGTGGGGTTTTTTGCCCCCCCCCCCATTTAAATCCCTTTTAATTTTTAGGTAGTTTAATAGGAATAAATGTAGATGTGGCCGGTTTTAACCAGGAGCAGTTTTTTTAATTTATTTTTGTGGGAAGACCTTTTTGGGGGAGATTGTAGCACAAACAAATATTTATGCAGCCCAATACATTGCAGCCAATCCCAAATGCTATGTTTCCAAACAGCAATCCTGGTACCCCACAGATGTTGCTAAATTCAAGACATTCTGGGCCCTAACTATGGCTATGAGGATAATTAAAAAGCCAAGCATCAAGTCATACTGGAGCAAAAATCCTGTATGTGTTACCCCCATTTTCGGGGAAAAAATGAGCAGGAGACGCTATGAAATGCTTTTGCGCTTCATGCATTTCAACGGTAACACCCTGTGCCTCCCCAAGTATGACAGGCTGTATAAAATTTGCCCCCTTATAACTCATTTGCAAAAAAAATTTTCTGAAAACTATACCCCCAAAAACAAATATCTGTTGATGAGTCCTTAATGAAATAGAAGGGAAGGTTGGGCTTTAACCCCTTAAGGACCAGCGGTCCCGGGGCGTGCCGTCCCTTAAGGACCACATAGGAAACTTTGACGTGCCGTCCCACGTGACTGATCATGTGGGGCGGCACGTCAAACGGGGCACTGGAAGAGATCGCTCCGGTCTTGTAGCGATCAGCTTCAGTGCCCGGTATTACTCACCGCGCTCCTGTAGGAGCGCGGTGAGTAAAAGTACGTGACGTGGCAGGACCGTCACTGGTCCTTAAGTGCCTGACCAGCGTGACGGTCCTGCCACGTCAATGGTACTTAAGGGGTTAAACAATATATCCCCTCCAAGCTTGGCGTCAAATTTTATAAGTTGTGTAAAAGCGCCACGGGATACACTTATGCTTTTCGCATTTATGAGGGCAAGGACAGCCAGCTTGATCCTTCTGGTTGCCCTGAATATCTGGGAACCAAGGGCAAAATTGTTTGAGATCTCATTTCCCCCCTATTAAATAAAGGATACCAATTATTTGTAGATAACTATTATACAAGCCCCCTTTTATTCAAATCACTTTTTTATTTTGACACTGTGGCCTGTTGCACTGTTAGGAGAAATTGTAAGGAGATGCCCAAACAAATGATCAACTGCAAGCTACGAAAGGAAACATCCTTAGCTTTGTGCCAAGAGGAGATGCTGGCAATCAAGCTTAGAGACAAAAAGTGTACATGCTGACAACTATGCATGACGAGGGAACTGTGCCAGTCTCTGTCCGTGGCACGGTCCTCAGGAAACCAGTCTGCATCAGAGATTACAATAAACACATGGGGTGTTGATCTTTGTGATCAACTCATGCAGCCTTACCTTAGCATGAGAAAATCTAGGGTCTGGTATAAGAATGTTGCTATTTTCCTGATGCATACTGCAGTTTATAATTCCTATATAATTTTTAAACTGGCAAACCCCACTCAAAAGATCACTTTTTTACAATTCCAAATGCCTGTCATTTCCAGTTTTTTGTTTGAAGGGGCAACAGCAGTTTTACATCAGAGACCCAGTTTAGGACACTTTGCATTTAAAATCCCCCCAACCCCCCAAAAGAGTAACCCACAGAAACGCTGCAGGGTGTGCTACGCCAATGGCAAACGGACAGATACCACCTACTACTGTCCTGATTGCCCTACAAAACCTGGGCTCTGCATTGGTGACTGTTTCAAACAGTATCAATTATATGCAATGCAGTAATTCTGTAATTTAATTATTTGGCCACACTTTCCCCCTGAAATATCCTATTTTTTTTCTCCAAAACACATCCCTCCTTAGATCTAACACTATGAAAATATAATGGGAACAACCCTGTTTTTTGCATGTCTGAAAATGGAAATGTTCATGTTATCAACTGGACCCAGTAAATCCCCCAAACCCTGACAAACCTATGCATATGGGGCATTGCCATACTCAGAAAATGTAGTTGAATTGTGGACAATGCATTTTTACAAATCTCCAAATATCCTGTGCTTGAAATCCACAGCAACACCGAAATATAGGTGTGAAAATACAGGGTTTTCTTTTTCTTACTGCAGGTTTTGGGAGGGTTTGTTTGTAAAATGACTGAGGAAAAAATTGCCAAAATGTACCTAGACTAAATCCCAGGGTTGTATTCCTTACTAAAAAATATATTTTGGGGGTGAAATATTAATTGCAACATTGCTTAACACCCCAAATAATACAAAAGGCACCAGTTAAGCGAGCTGTAAAAATGCCACATCTGACAATGGAAAGCGCTTGTTACCAACTGTGCCCAGTAGATTCCCCAACCCCTGACAAACCTATGTATATGGTGTATTGCTGTACTTGTATTTGAAAACATGCCTAAAATGAAAGCCTGGGGTGTCTACTTTCCAAAAATATACACTTTTGGGGGGGAAATCTTAGAGTGGAGCACTGTTACACAGCCCCAAATGAGACATGGCACCAGTGATGCAAGCTGTGAAAATTCAAAGTGTGAAACTGGAAACGCACATGTTCCAGTTTGGGCCCCGTAGCTCCCCCAAACCTTGAGAAACCTATGAATATGGGGTATTGCCGTACTCAGAAGAAGGAGCTGAACACTAAATAATGCATTTTAAAAATCTTCACCTATCCTGTGCTTGAAATTCACATCAACATTGAAATTTAAGTGCGAAAAACGCTGAATTTTGTTACTTAGATCAAGTTTTACGAAGGATTGTTGGTAAAATGGCTGCGTAAAAAAAATTTAACATATGCCTAAAATGAAAGCCTGAGTTGTCTACTTTACAAAAATATATGCTTTTGGGGGGAAATCTTACAATGGAGCACTGTTACACAGCCCCAAAATGAGTCATGGCACCAGTTAAGCAAACTGTGAAAATTCAATGTTTGTTCAAAAGTTGGCCTGTAGCTCCCCCAAACCATGAGAAAGCTATGCATATGGGGTATTGACGTACTCGGAAGAAGCAACTGAACACTAATCAATGCATTTTAAAAAATCTTCACCTATCCTGTGCTTGAAATTCACATCAAAGTTGAAACCTAAGTGTGAAAAACGCTGAATTTTTTACTTACATCAAGATTTACGAATGATTCGTGGTAAAATGACTGTGTAAAAAATTTGAAAACATACATAAAATGAAAGCCTGGGGTATCTACTTTCCAAAAATACACACTTTTGGGGGGAAATCTTAGAGTGGAGCACTGTTACACAGCCCCAAATGAGACATGGCACCAGTGATGCAGGCTGTGAAAATTCAAAGTGTGAAACTGGAAATGCACATGTTCCAATTTGGGCCCCGTAGCTCCCCCAAACCTTGAGAAACCTATGAATATGTGGTATTGCCATACTCAGAAGGAGCTGAACACTAAACAATGCATTTTTAAAAATCTTCACCTATCCCGTGCTTGATATCAACAGTAATATTGAAATGTAAGTGTGAAAACTGCCAAAAAAAAAAATTAACACAATTTTGGAACATATATCTGGAAAAATAGCTACATAAAAAAACTCAAATTCTACTGATTATTTACCTTATGTTGTCTACTTTTCAGAAACATGTACCTTTGTGGAACATTTTTGGGTTCTGGCACCGTCATCTAAGCTATGATACTCACATGCCAATTGTTGAAAAATTACAGGTTGGAAATAATGGTGTCCATCTTGTAATATTTACCTTGTAAATGTGAGAAAGGGATTGAAATATCAGGCATATGGGGTATTCTCGTATTCAGGAGAAGCAAATTAATATATTTAGGGGTTTTTTTTGTAATGAACTAATAGTATACAAATCCAGACAGGAAAATGTAAGCAAAATGTATATAATTTGTGTAGGTGTATTAAAGTAATTAAAGAAAAAATATGCTTGAACAAAGACATAGTCAAAAAAGTGAAAATTGCTCTGGTCCTTAAGTGAAATCCACCTCAGATTTGCCGGCATTCAAGGAGTTAACTACATCATGCAACAAATTCCCCTTTTTATCCCCCTATTGCATTAACACATTTACTCAAATGCATTTAAAGGCAAAAAAAACAAAACTTATTGAATCAGTTACAAGTGTAAATTCCACCAGACTGTTGCCACTGTTTTAACTATGGAAGTGAAAAACACTAGACAAAAAAAAAAAGGCCTTCTTTGAAAAAAACAATATGGTTGCTGCTTGTATCAGTTTTTTTTTTTTTTTTCTCCCTCAACTGATATTCTAACAGTGAACCCAGGACAAGGCAATTATCATGCAAGTTTATCAAGGAAAATGCACTCCAGAGCCTATAACCCTGTTGCACCCCTATGCAGCTATGATTTAAATGCTCACACAGTACCCAGCACAATAAAATCAGTCCCGCAGCCCCCCATGCACTTTAACGTCCGATAATAAATCTAAACAATGCACCCATTATTCATAATACATCTTATCCCACCACAGTTTCACTTAAAAAGGTGTTGCACTCTGGAAGTGAATACCACTGGGTCTTAAATACCGGCTGTAGAAGTCCAACTGTCGTGAGCACCACATGAAGTAAAGGCGTAGAAAATCTGTGTTTACACCCAGTTACACTCTTGATCAAATCCTTATGGATTAGTGGGAAAACTCCTGCTAAGAGGCTTTTCCTTAAAAAGCACTTTAAGCTATACCCTTTTTCAGCTGAGGCTTTGGCTATTGGGCTTCTCCCCTTGCGGGCCCCCCTCCTCCATATCGCTGGTTTTGAAGAACTTTGCCCTCCTGCTTGCGGACATCGTGGGCCTTAAAGGGATAGTAATGTGTCATAATAAAAGCAGCTTTAATTAATCTTCATAGTATTTGGGCCATGGAGAGTGTTATTTCAGTACTGTCAGAGTTGTAGTTCAAGAGTAATTGATCAAGTATCCCCTTCCCGCTCCTTTTACTGATGTAAAACTATTCAGCTCACAGCAGCAGGGTGGTGTCCAAGTAGATTTCAGAGAGGGACAATTTTCAATTAACATAAGGGACTGTCCCTTGCTGTGATCTGTCCTGTGGACTGGATTCCACATCTGAGGGTAGGTGGCTTACACTAGGTAAAATGGGCAGGAGGGGGATACTTTATCATTCAATTAGTCTTGAACTACAGCTCTGATAGTATTGAAATAACACTCTCGTTGGCTCAAATACTATGTAGATTAATTGGAACTGCTGTTTTTGTGAAACATTACTCTTCCTTTGAGGATCAGGTGGATACGTGTCTCAAATCCCTTCTCAAAGCCTCCTTTGCGGCTACTTGGGCAGCACTGAGGCCTGTCTTAGTCATTGTTGACACAGGGAGAGACATAGTGTGACAAACCACCTCTGCGTGATTATGGAATCCTGGTCTGTTGCTTGTAGGGTGCTGTCTGCCTTTTTCAAGATGTCGTCTGTTAGTCTTCTCTGACTGACCAGTGGGTTTTGCGGGTCGTAGTAGAAAGATACCTCTTCATTTTCAAATCCCTTCCATATTAGTTAATCTAAGGTTGCAAAGGATTTGGACAAAGACTATTCCAAGAGGCTGCAGACTCTCTCTACTGGAAAAACAGGTGCTATGCCAGCCCTGAGCACTCTTCAGGTTTCTATTTGTGTTTCCCAAGAAGGACTGATGCTGACGCCCTATTCTGGGCCTCAAATACTTCAAGTATGTGGTTGCTACACACTTCAAGATGTAATCCTTGCTTTCTACCATCGCAGTGATGTGCCAGATGGAGTACTTGGCCCACCTGAATCTTCATGGCGCGTATTTACAAGTCCCGATATACCAATAGTAAAAGCTTACATACATTTTGCTTTTGGTTCCAATCATTATTAGTTTCACAAAGATAATGGCAGCCCTGGCCACTTTCATTCGTGCCCAGGGCATCTCTCTGACCCTATTGCTGGATGACTTACTCATCAAGGCTCCTTCGGGAAAGCTCTTGGCTTGCCATGTCCAAGTGTGACCTTATTGTGGTGTACCACAGCATCTTAAACCTGCAGAAGTCTTTTCCAATTCCCTCCCAGTTTCTGATCTTCCTGGGTATGCGATTCTGAACTTTACAGGGGAAGATTCAGGTTCTGTTCCAGGAAGTGTCTCAGACCGTCGGCCAGGATTAAGAACTTAATGGGAGTGTGTGGGCATTTGGTGTCTTCCCTGGAGGTTGTTCTGTACTCTGCTCCACATGAGTAAACTTCAGAGGAACATCATCAGATCCTGGTCCAGGAATTCAGAGCATCTCCTCCCTCAGAGGTCTCTCTTCTCTCTCTCTCTTCTCTCTCCCTCCCATCGGGCAAACCTGGACAAAGGGGGGCCTGTTCTGATCCTGGTGTTGGCTCTGGTCACCACTGATGCGAGCTTGCCGGCCTGGGGTGCAGGTTGAATTGTGAAAGGAGTCTGTCCATCAACATTCTGTAACTCTGTATGATCCTTCTGGCTCCCTTTCATTTGTTTGCAGTTCTTTAGGGTGTGAGGGTGAAGGCTGGACAATGCCACAATTGTGGTGTACATCAATCGCCAAGCAGAGACCAGCAGCGAGGTAGCCTGGAGTGAGGTGAAGGATCTCCTTAGTGGAGCGAGGACACCGATTCTAGATATCTCAGCAGTAGAATCAGAAAATTGGGAACTCCACCTGGAAGGTTTTTATCTGATAGCCCACCACTGGGAGTAACCTGCAATAGTAAACCTCATGGCAACCAGCGAACACAAATGTTTCAATGTTCTGTTCTCGAACAATGAATACCCTGGCCTTTGGGACAGACATGACTATCCAATGGGGCTTTCGTCTCGGTGTGTCCTCTGATTACTTTCATCCTGAGAATGATCCAGAAGATCAGAATGGACAGGGAATTGGTCATTCTGATTGCTCCTTACTGGCCCAGGAGAGTGTGATTTGTGAATTTGGTCAGCCTGTCTGTTCATGATTCGTTTTGGCTTCCTCCCAAGCCAGATCTGTTGTTCCAGGGTCACTTATGGAACGAGGATGTGAAGAAATTTGCTTTGATGGTATGGCTTTTGAAGCAGACATCCTGAAACAGAAGAGTCATATCCACCATGATCCAGGCTTGCAAGCTGATCTCTTCCAAGCATCTATTCCAAGTGGTGAGAGGCCAAGAATGTCTCTCCACAGGTCTTTGATCTTCTCTTGGTACTGTCTTTTCTTCAAAGTGGTCTCAGCTTGAGTTCCCTTAAGGTTCAGACATCTGCATTGTGTTTTTACAGAGACTGCTGTCCTCCTGGATGTCAAGGTTTTTCTCCAAGGTTTGGCTCATGCTTTGCCCCTCCTTCAAGGATCCCACTCCTCCATGAGGCCTAAACCTAGTTCTGGGTGTCTTTCAGAGGATACCTTTCGAGCCTCTTGCCTCAGTCTCTTTGTGCTAATTGACACTTAAGATTGCTTTCCTCTTGGCAGTTCTCTCTTATTAGGGTAGCCAACACTGATAATCGACCTGAAACTGAGCTGGGAGCACAAATGGGCAGATAGTCGACGTTGCACCTTGACTGAGCTTGAACAGGAAACAGACTGATTGTTAGAAAAGTCAAACTCCAACTAAATAGACAAATGAGTACAGATGGTTGGACAAGCAGGGTCCGCACCTGAGGACCAGTTTAGGTACAGAATCAGCATGCTTAAAGGGGAACATTCACATCGGAAAAACTTTTGAGCACTTGTTTAATCTGCTAAGAAGCATTAGGAAACGTGCTTTAACTTTTTACGATATTTAACTTTAAAGTTATCCATTTCCACATACTGTGGCACGATTTGCTGCGGCATGGCTCTCAGGACTTCCCAGCAGTCTGTCATTCTCCTCCCACCTGCCCCTTAGGTGTGTTCTGAGTTGCTCCTAGTGTTACAGGAAGCGGCGATTAGCATTATACTGAGGTTGTATATTCCCGTGGTACCTGTGTTCTATATTGGATGTAAGAGAAAATAGGATTCTCCCTTCCAGAGAATAAGAATTTCATGGTGTTGCTTTCATGGGCAGAGAAATCCTCTTAGGGTCTTAGTCTTGGGAGATTTTCTTCTCCTCTCTCCTACTTGCTACTTTTTTGTGGCTTTAGTCACATGAATTCTGTGAGTAATTAGGTTGAGCTGGAGTAAGGAGTCTCAGTATCAAAGACCCTGTCTCGTTTGATATTCCCTGCCCTCCAGGAGGAGGGAGTACCCATGGTACTCGTTTTCCATATGGACTAAAGAGAAAAGGGGTTAACCTGTAAGAACACTAAAATACTATTTTGTGACAATGAGACCAGCAGTAACTTGGACAGAGAGTGGGCTACTAGCAACATAGTACAGCTCTTATTTGGTTCAGACCCAAGGAATACTCTTGACCAAGCACTGGCAGCTTTACCAAAACCACTGGAGAAGTGATGTAAGAAACCAGGAGTTCATTCCAGAACTGAGTTTATAAACTACTCAGATAACCTCTAAACTGGTTTCTGAACAAATATCCTAACTCTGTTCTCAACTGCAACCCCTATTAACTATTGCTACTTGGACTCCCTCAGCTACCTCAGCCTGCATCAGATTCAGATTCCTGAATTTGCCAGACAATTGGCAGTCCTTCAGTTGACTCTCTTCATCCTCTCTGAAGCCTGCACATTCCATATCCATTACTATATTGGAATGAGCATAGACAGGACAACTCATCAGTACTGTATTGTAACACGAACTGTTTGTTGCGCAGATTCTACTGTCCCATGAGTTAACCTCCCCACATTAAATATAGCTCTTTGCTTTTTCACAACTATCACACTCTCCTCATGTGCCTACATTGACTGTAATTACATTCGCATACACCCTTACTACTTCCCTCACCATTTCTCTGCTCCCAAATACTTTTCTCATTCCTCTGTTCCCCATCTCCACCATATCTTTCTACCCCTGCAGAAATTCCCTGCTGCTTTCTTTCACTCCCACCTTCTGTTCCTTACCCATCATCTGTAATCAAATTATCTTATCACATCACCTAACCTCCTCCTCTTCCCTTTTGTTTGTCTCTCTAGAACGCCTGCTCTGTGCACAATAAACTGTTCAAGATCTCACTTTCTAAACCTCATAGCCATCCCTAAAACCTGGTTTACATCATCAAACACTGGCTCCACTGCTGTACTTTTATATTGTTGGCTACAATCCCTCCCTCCTGTAACTACAAATTTCAATTAATCCCATCTATTCCCTTTCTCTCCTTTCCTACCTTTGATTCTCAAACACTTCCTCTCTACTCCCCCCTGCCCTTGCATTTATCTGTCATATACAGATCACCTGGTCCCTTCTTTACAGCCCCTTAACCATTTTGCTTCTTGGCTCGTTCATTATATGTCCTCTGATATCCCCACTTTCAGGATTGAGAGTATGAAGGAAATCTGCGTACCCTTGATCTGCAACAGTTCTTCACAACTTTGTAACCGCCTCTTATCCTAATTTGTACATTTACTTTTCCTGAAGAAACAGATTCTCTCTTCAACAGCCCTCGACAGAGATGCACCTGCCACTCTTGCAGACCCCCATTACAATCTTTGCACACAACACAAATGCAATACATCCGGAGGTGTTCATGCGCTACAGAAAGGCGCTAGAGGAAATTGTGATCCGCAGCTATACTGCAAACAAATTCTCTATTCTTATAGGTCTTCCCCCTCTCTGGCCAAAGACTGATGTTTTTTTCTCCCTAATTTTATAATCTTTCCTATAAACCCAAACACCTCTTTTCAACCTTTAAATTTCTTCTATGCCAACCAACACAAACCTTCTGAACTAACATCTCTCCCCCTAAGATCTTGCAAGATTGACTTGTAACCATTACTCACGTATTCAACCTCTCTGACAACCAGCCCCTTCCCATCTTCTTTCAAGCATGCATTAATCATACCCATATTAAAGAAATCCTCTGTGGACCCAAACTCATTCAAACAACCTGCCCATTTCTCCTCTCCCATGTGCCTCTAAGCTACTGAAACATTTTGTATAAAACTGCCTCCCAAAATTCTTCTACTCTGGTTCCATGTTAAGTCCCCTGCAATATTGATTCTGGCCCATATCACTTCATTGAGACAGGTCTCCCTAAAGTTACCAATTACTTGTCTGCTAAGTCAAAAGAATATCACTCCCTACTCATTCTCCTTGATCTGTTAGTTGTTGACACAGTGGATCACATGCTCTTCTTCCAAGCTCTCCTCTCCATAGGCCTCTGACACAGCTGTCTTGGTTATCATCCTACATTTCCAACCATTCCTTCAGTGTTTGCTGCTCTGGCTCCACTTCTCCTTTATTTCTTTGGAAGTACCACAAGGTTCAGTCCCGGGCCCATTGCTCCTTTCACTCTACACCTCTTCCTTTGGCAAAATAATAAACGTCTTAGGGTTTCACCATCATCTCTATACTGATAACTCCCACATCTGTCTTTTCCCCCTAGACCTCTTCCCTTCTCTCTGTCCTGTGTATCTAATGATCTCTCTACTGTGTCTTCCTGGATGTCCTCTTGTAATTTAAAACCTAACCTAATCAAAACAAAACGTATCATTTCTCCTCCCTCTCCAACCACCTTATCCTGGATATTCCCCTCACTTTAACAACACCACCATCATACCAACCTCCACAGCATGCTGTCTGGGGGTCACCTTTGATTCTTCTCTATCCTTCATTCCCCGCATTGTTAATGTCCAGCTCATGCTTAGGGTGACCACATTCTGCCATTCAGGGACACTGCAGAGAGTTGAGCAGCTCTAGTGCAGCTATGTGGTCGGGGTCACAGTGTACACCCCTGGACATTGGTGCTATGATCATTTTGGTTTGTGGATTTATAGTAAAATATTTAGTCCTCAGTGTCTAGATCTAGAGATTAAGAGGTTGCAAACATCAAGGAATCCATCTGTTTTGTCTGTGATACCTCTATTGATATGATACAATTCCTGAACAAACCTTTAGTTCTTTCAGTTACAGTGAGAAGATCTTTGTGGCATAGTCATGGGGGCGGGGGGAGAGAATTTATCTAAATATAACTGGTGGCATCACCCTCTGTGTTTGCAAGACTTTATCTCCTGTCGTTTACGGAGTTACCTCTTAGACTACAGTGAACTTGGTTCCAAGAATGTGCCATAGGTAACATGTGAACCTATAACATTTTTCCAGGTTTGGGGAAGTTGCCAGCGTCTGAGAGTTTAAATATGATGAAGACTCTGGACCCCGTAGATTTTGCACCACCTGGCTTGATGTCTGCTTGAAGACAACCTGAATTACCTGAAAATTCCCTCAACTAAGTGGGATATCACAGAATTACTCAGGGATCTGAAATCTATCAGAGGTTAGGCAAGAAATTGCCTATGTTGGTGGAAGAGTGACACAATTGCATTCCTTTAAATCTGAGATTACATAGAGAGCAACCTGCTTATACAAGCAACACTGAATTACTTCTAAAACTTGATGATCTGGACGATCATCAACAACGCTGTAATCTCCGATCCGTGAATATCAAGCAGTCTGGCCTTGGGGGAATACCTAAAACGCTTGTTACTCAATATTAAACTGGCTGATCTTATAGCCTGGAGAGATCACTTTGTGACCTGAGGCCTACAAGCCCTTTTTCTGAATTTCCAAGGGCTATAATAGACTTCACTAATTCCCCAACAAGGATGCTATATTTGCTGTGGCTCGAGACTCGTTCTGCTGATGCTCATCGTTCCCTATGAGGGACCCATTCCTGTTGCACTTTAGTCTCGGCTCTTAAACTTCATACTTCTGAACAGCTATCAGCATTATCTTCTGAGGAATTATACTCTTTGAAAGGCACAGGTCCCATCTCCAACACATGGACACCAGTTCCTAAAAGACTACCTATACCATCTCTGAGAAATTTTCCTCCGTAATGCCCAGATGCCCAGCTGATGGTTTAAGACCTAGTGGAGGATTTTCCTCCCCCCCCCTTCTCCTTGAGCTTATTTTGGCAGGGATAGCTCTCGTCCAGGTCTTGGTCATCATCCTAGAATCCTCTGGTTGACCATGTTGAGGCAGTTACTTTGGTGGTTCTTTCACTTTCCTCAAGTCACCATTAATACTCTATAGGGATTTGGGCTGGCTTGATGACCATTTACTCCTGGGACTTGCCCATCATGCAGACTGGTTTCATTATGCTATGTTAATTACAGTAGCCTGTAGTTTCTGGCATGTTTCTGGCAGTCATGAATATGGTGATACAATATGTGTGGTGTTAGAGATGGGCCCCGTTTGCGGACGACTTATGCACTGGCATCACCATGACAGCACAATGCAACAGGAGGTCTCCATTGTGGCTGTAAAGCCCCTGATGCCTGGGGTGCTAGAACAGAAAGTATTTTGTGATGCAGCATCTGACGTCTGAGCGGGAGTCACTAACGCATGGAGGGGGCCAAAGTAGAACAAATGAAGACCTCAAGCTAGAGACACAAGAGGCTGCCTTGCTCTGGACGAGAAAATATCCAGGGGACTCCAGCAGCAGCACACACACAATTAAGTTATTAGGTAAATGGGGGTAATGATTTGCACCCCCAAAGAGGCAACCTTGCCTCTTCATTGAAGGTCCCATAATGGCAACTCCTACCAAATAACACTACATTTATGCAGAATTGAATAGGGCCTAGGAGCAAAAGTCCAAGCTGTTCAGACACAGTTCTTATAGCAGCTTCAGGAGCACAGCCTGAAAGTACATTTAGGAAAATGTGTGTTCCTGTAACCAGCCCTGACGTTTTGCTGCCATGTCATTGACAAACATGGGTTATACACAGCAGCAGACAAAGTACAAGCACTGATGTCACCCAACTTGGCTCATACCTAGGTCTAGGTCTACTACCAAGAGTTTATGAGGCATCAAAAATTCTGATCTTTCGGTCCAAAGTCCTAGTACACTACAGTCTCCATAAACAAGCGTCACATCTCCGTACAGCTTGTGAACAGTGCTTTCCCACCATGCCAGACAGCTCTGAGCAACTTGTGGCCTTCACGTCAAGATCTCTAAGCCCAGAAAGAAAAAACTATTCACAGATTGATAAGGAATCCTTCACGATCATCTGGGTCCCGCATCTGGGTCCCGCAGAAGTTCACATTTTACCTTTGTGCTCAAATTCACATTGACCACTGATCCCAAACCATTGCTGACAATCTTCAGTTCTGGAAAAAGAATCTCTGCCACAACAGTAGCGGTACAACCTGTATTTGGGAGCGTTCGATCATCACGTATTGTACCAAATGTATGTCTCCTCTGGAGCTCATACCTCTTTGTCCCCAATTCCCAACAAACAACTACACTAGCCATCCTTTGAGGGGCATCAGGATATAGTCAGGATGAAGCAGCGAGCATAAACGGCCTTCTGGTGGCCATCAATTGATTCAGATGTGATCACTTGGGTTGGCCAATGCTTGGGCAGTGCCTACATGAGGAGACCCCACTTACCAGCACCAACTCAAATGCGGAGCTGGCCATCCATGCCATGGAATAGAGTGCATACAGATTTTGTAGGCCCAGTCCGAGGGATTGCGTATTAAATCGTAATCAATGCACAGTTCAAGTGGCAGAAATTATGGCCCATGGCATCTACCACCATCATGGCCACAGTAAAGATTCTCAAACTGCTCTTCACCACATTCAGCTTCCCAAAGAGCATGGTCATGGACATCGGCCCACAGTTCACAGCACACCAATTTCAAGATTATCTAGAGGAGATTGCAGCCAAACACTTCGTGCAGCACCAGATCACCATCCACAAATGGCTAAGCCAAATGTTTTGTACAGCGACAACACAGGAAGCAGGGGCAGTGGCCCAGACTGATTGACATTTCTTATGGCATATCACACTTCTCACACCACCACCTGAGTGACCCCAGACCTCTTCATGTTTGCCAGATGCTTCAGAACTAAACTGGATACCATTAAGCCGGATGTGCCTGAGATGGCAGAAGTGACAGGTCAAAGAGGCCACGATTCACCAATATCCACCAGGCACCAGCATGTGGGCACAATGTTAAATGGGAGCTAAGAAATAGATCCCTGGGAAGGTCGCAGAATTAGGCTCTCAATCATACATCATTCACACAGACACAGGAGAGGAATGGAGGAGACATGTGGACCACATCCATCCCATGATTCATCCCTGGGGTTCAACCCAGCCATGAAACACCAGACAAAAATTACCACTTTGGCTTCACTCTCATAATGGAGCAATCGCCAGAAAACCCAGTGAAAACAGGGCCAGCTGAGGCAACAATGTCCCTGATGGACACCCCACTGGAGAGTAAGCATCCCCAAAGCCAGTGTGAAACTGATGGCCACAGGCTGGTGGGGGTGTTCAGACACCTTGAGGAGCTGGAATCTCTCTCCCCTGCCCCCCCCTTTACCTCCTCCCCACCTCTGTGTGTACGTCTCAGCTCTTTCGTTTTTCAGAAAGAGAGATCATGTGGTGGTCAAGTAGGGCCCCGTTTGCAGACAACTAATTTGCCAGCTTTACCAGGACAACTCAGGGCCACAAGGGGTCCACATTGGGGCTGTCCAGCACCCTGCTTCCTGTGAAGGCTGGAACAGAGCGGATGTTGTGACGTGGCAGGCATGTATGGTGGTAGCCCAAGTAGAGCAAGGGAAGCCTGCCGTGCAGAGACACGAAAGACTGCCTCGCTCCGGATGATAAAGCATCCAGGGAACTTCAGCAGCAGCACACAGTTACATTTACTCAATAAATGGGGGTAGCAATTTGCTTTCCCAAAAAGAGAAACCTGCCTGTTCATGGAAGACACCACAATATGTTCGGTCCTTTTTGGGGTTGAGCTGGGAAACCCCGTGGGGTTTTTGGTTAAGTACCCCTCTTTACTATTGTGTTTTGTCAACTGATATTTAGTGGGGAACTCTATACCTGTTTTGTATTGAATGGGGTTTTTTTTTTCAGGTGAGGGACTTACTGCAGATTGAGGGTGTATATAATTGTGGTGTTAAAGGCTTCTTTGCCAATTTCTGTACATTACCTGCTCTGTTATGCTCATGGGAGGCTCCTCTTTTCTGGTGGGGCCTGCGGGATCAACATAGCCAGTAATCACCCTTGTGGTGGGTGCTCGTTTCAGGACCCTCCTGGGGGTGGATTCCTGAGGTGAATCACCAGCTGTTAATCACCCTTTCAGAGCCTTGGATACAGATATTTTAACTTTGCCTATCTGTATAGGATTCCCTGCTCTGGATGGGCATGTTATTATTATTATTATTCTTTATTTATATAGCGCCAACTAATTCCACAGCGCTGTACAATTGGGAATAGACATACAGAGATATTAAATAGTACAATCAGATGTGGAGAACAGGAGGATCAGAGGGCCCTGCTCGTGAGAGCTTACAGTCTAGAGGATTGTGATTGTGAATGGGACACTCAGTTCTGTATGTGTTATAAATAATTTCCTTTGATGGTGGCCAGAATGGGTCACTATCTACCAGGAAAGGATTTCCCTTCTCTTCACCTCTGCTTCCCCCCTCTCCCCATAATTTTATTGGACTAGCGGCAGCTTCCATGTTACTTGTTCTTCTTTGGTTAACATGTGCATGGTCTGTGTATTGGGCATGTCCAGAAGATAACTGTTTTTACTTATATCTCGCAGGCATTTTGTTTTATATCTTGTCCCTTGGCCACTTATGTTTTCTTGTATCCTCATGAACTTAATATTTTCTCAGTTTGCAGTGGAGTCAGGAGCTCTTTCAGGTATTTAAAAATGTGAAGGGTTTGAATTCCCCCTTTAAATGATCTATGTCCTTACATGAGTTTCACTGCTGAAAAGCAGATATCAGTTTGATTCAAGAAACCTTTCTAAGGTCTAATGTTAAAAATGACAGGGTGGTTATACTTGTACAGCAGTGTTTACCCTTTAATCACAAGTTGACAATCAACTTTGTTTGTGAAGGGCAACATAACAATCTCTATAATTTTGTTCTTTATGTGCATCTTTGTTCTTGTTTTGTTCTGCATTTACTGAATGTCTGCATTAATTCATATGCATTTATAGTTTGAGTGTCTAGAAAAAAGTTCAGGTTTGTGTGTCACTGATATCTTTCTCTTTACAGCCCGAAGAAATGCTGTTTTGCCAGCTTGTTATACCGACTTTTACTAGCCAGGCATGCTACCTTTTCACTAAACAAATGGTATTTGCCTGCTCAGCAGGAACTAGAAGAGGCTGCTTGCCACAGGAAAAAATCCAATTTGAAATGCAAGGTATTTGTTCTAAAGCTTTTTAATTTTTTGTGTGCATTACCTTAGTTACATAACAATATAAAAAAAAATTGGTTTACTGTTCAACCTGCAAAGTGCAATTAATGATTTATCAATGTGATGGAAAGGGTGTAGTCTGAAGATTTGAAGAAAGACTGCAGTATCACATTTTGTTCATATCTTTATAATCACACCTTCAAGATTACATAATTTAGCCTTTCATGTTATATATATGTATATATATATATATATATATATATATATATAGTATATAATGTGTGTGTGTATTGTAAGAGAGAGAGACAATATATATGACTCGCCTGTCATGGCCACTCATTAGGACATAGTACCTCTGTCTTACTTTTAGCAGGATGAGGTGCCCTGCTAGCAAGGATCCCTGAGACCACAGTCAGAACAGTCCAAGCCATAGAAACATTCGGACCATCTAGTCTGTCTATTTTCCTGCTGTAAAAACCTCAAACCTTATTTGGTCCTTGGTCTTTTCTTATGTTAAGGACAGTCTTATGCCTATCACATGCATGCTTAAATTCTGTCACTGTATTAGCTTCTTTCACTTCTACTGATATGCTATTCCACTACCCTCTCAGTGAAGTAAAACTTTCTTACTTTATGTCTAAACCTGTGTCCCTCTAGTTCTACACTGTGGCTTCTTGTCCTAACATGTTTACTCCTTTGAAATGTACTTCTCTGCTGCATTTTGTTGAATCCCTTCATGTATTTGAATGTTTCAGTCATATCCCCCCTCTCTCTCTTGTGTCCTCCAAACTATACATGTTCAGATCCTTTAGTCTATCCTGATATTTCTTTTCCTGTAAACCAGTCACCATTTTAGTAGTCCTTCTTTGCATTTTCTCTAGAGTATCTATATCCTTCTGGAGATGGGGTCTCCAGTACTGTACGCAATACTCTAGGTGAGGTCTAACCAGAGATCTGTAGAGTGACATGAGTACTTCCCTTTTTCTGCTACTAATTCCCCTAGCTATACAACCCTGCTTGCATTCCCCACCGCTTTATTACACTGCCTTTTTATTACACTGCCAAATCCCTTTCCTCTGTTGTCTGTGACAGCACAGCACCCTTAATAGTATATTTTTCCTTTGGGTTTTTATGTCCCAAATGCATTATTTTACATTTATCAACATTAAACTGCAGCTGCCACACTCCATTCTTCTAATTTACCTAAATCATTTGCCATTTGGCTTATTCCCCCTGGTATGTCTACCCTATTGCAGATCTTTGTATCATCTGCCAAAAGACATACCTTACCTTGAAGACTTCTTGCAATATCACTAACAAAAATATTAAAAAGAATCGGCACCAGTACAGATCCCTGAGGTACCCCACTAGTAACACTCCTTTTGTCCAAATATTCTCCATTGACTACCACCCTCTGTCTCCTGTCACTCAGCCATTGCCTTATCCATTTAACTATTTTTACATCCAGACCAAAACACTTCAATTTATTAATGAGTCTTCTATGTGGGACAGTGTCAAATGCTTTACTGAAATCTAGATAAGCTATATCTACTGCCCCCCCCCCAGTCTGTTATTTTAGGTACCCAGTCAAAAAAAAAAATCTGAGGTTAGTTTGACAAGATCTCCCTGCTGTAAACCCATGCTGTTTCGTATCTTGCAAACCATTCAAATTCAGATATTCAACAATTCTTTCCTTTAACATATTCATTAATTTTCCCACTACTGATGTAAGACTTACTGGTTTCTAGTTACCAGACTCTTCCCTGCTGGCTTTTTTGTGAAGCGGAACTACATTTGCTACCTTCCAGTCTTCTGGAACTACTCCTGTCGATAGTGACTGAATAATTCTGTTAAAGGTTTTGCCAGAACAATCTTCAGTTCTTTAATAACTTTGGGTGTATCCCATCTGGTCCCATTGATTTATCTGTTTTTACCTTAGAAAGTTGAAGTAGAACTTCCTCTGTAAACATGCATGTGTCCCATGTCTTGCCATTTCTTTTTTCTAACAGAGGTCCCTTCCCTTCATCTTCCTCTGTAAAAATTGAGCAGAAATATTCATTGAGACAGTCAGCTAACCCTCCTTATAGGACATGGATTGTTAGACTTCTTTATTTGTGACTTCTCTCTCACCTAGGAAGAGTCACAGTCCGGTTCCATCATAGTTGCATACAACAGATTTAGTGGGGATCCAGGCATATCTGGCTAGTTCAGTGGCATCTATGGCCTCTGTTCATGTCCAATTTATTTAGAACAATCTGCCTGAAATAACCAGATCTGCTCCCAGTCTAAAACCCTTAAAAGTAAATGCTCCTCTATATCTAAAAACAGAGTGTAACTGTTTATAATTCTAAAATTTCCATATGAATATTTGTATGTATATTTAATAACATGTAATATATAGTGTTTCTCAATTTGTATAAATAAGCAACCCTCTACTGTAAACTGTCCAGGACATACTTGAAAACGAGAGAAATCTCAATGTATTCTTCCTGGTAAAACATTTTCTAAATAAATAAAATAAATAAAAGATGCATTAGAGACAACTCCAGAAAATAAAGCATACAAAAAGCGCAACCACAGCACCTCTAAGTGCAGTATTATCCAATACACAGATGAACTTTTCCTTTTTTCCCCCCAAATGAATGTACTCACATTACAGAGAGGTTTAGTCTGCCTCTCAGTTTGTCGTGCCTGCTCTGAAGTTTGGAGTATCACTCAGAACTGAAGATGTTGTCACTGGCTCCAAAACCGTTTCATAGAAATGTTGTTCCCAAGGTAAAATCACATATCAATGTCTAATATTCAAAACCTCAATGGGAACTATTTAGTGATGTAAAAATATGTGAGCGTGCAACCCTTCACATAATATTAGGGTAGGGGGGGTAAGGTTAAATCATCTATTATTAGTTTATTGCATCTGTAAAAAGTGTTAAAAAATAGAAAATAAATATTTAGAGGGATCTTCTGAAGTCTAAAAAGATCCAGCAGTATGGAGCCAATAAGTATGGCTAGTCCACTTTACTACATTAGATCGTATATATATATATCCTTCAAACAAGTGTAAATTGTATATTATATATGCAAAAAATAAACATAAAAACAAAATTCACTTAAATTAAAATATTACCCACAATGGGAAAAACGGAGGGTCTAGCTCAACGCGTTTCGTGGTGTCAGACACTGCCACTTCCTCAGGAGTTATGTTTATTTTTTGCATATATAATATATCATTTACACTTGTTTGAAGGCTATATATACGATCTATGTAGTAAAGTGGATTAGTCATACTTATTGGCTCCATAATGCTGGATCTTTTTAGACCTCAGAAGATCTCTCTAAATATGTATTTTCTATTTTTTAACGCTTTTTACAGATGTAATAAACTAATAGATGATTTAACCTTGCCCCCTACCCTAACTTTATGTGAAGAGTTGCATGCTCACATATTTTTATATCACTAAATAGTTCCCATTGAGGTTTTGCATATTAGACATTGATATGTGATTTTACCTTGGGAACAACATTTATTTCTATGAAACTGTTTTGGAGCCAGTGACAACATCATCAGTCCTGAGTGATACCCCAAACTTCAGAGCAGATACTTCAAACTGAGAGGCAGGCTAAACCTCTCTGTAATGTGAGTACATCCACTTGGGGGGAAAAAAGGAAAAGTTCATCTGTGTATTGTATAATACTGCACTTAGAGGTGTTGTGGTTGCGCTTTTTGTATGCTTTATTTCCTCTGTGTCCAATCCAGGGCAAAGAGAAAGGTGTTTATATTCCTTTAAAAAAAAGTTTTCGCTACTGACAGAAATCAGTAAGCCATTCTTTTTATTTTCCCTTATGTAATCTGCCTCCAAATGCACCTTACATGTATTGCGGATCAAATACCTAGGTTTCAAGTCAGTTCGCATGGGTCCGCGTGTACCCCGTCTGAAGACATCCCCAGATTGCGAGGTTGAGCTGCCTGAGGCTGTTGCTCAACCTTCGCTGCGTTCCCACGTGGTTTCAGAGCTTCTTCCGGCAAACAGTGGCACTCGCGATTGACGCGGCTAAGCACGATCCGGGAAGCGGAAGTGGGATGCGTGCCAGGATGAAACGCATCACGAAAACAAGCGTGGGGATGGTGTTCTATTTAAGAATCCTTTCTGCTGGGGAAACGGGCTGCATGTAAGTGATGGCACACGTTTATTATATATGTGTATAACTTCCTAGAGTGTTTGCAGTTTAGCGGGCTGATTATTTGCACTAGAATTTCTTTTGGATATTCTTGCTTAGCTGTTAGGTTAAGTTTAATAGGGACTTCTACAGCATGTCATCTTCTAAGGATACAAAATGTGATAAAACAAAGATGTCAACTGAAAATCCTAAGGAGGATAAAGCTGCCAAGATAAAGCAATGTGCTGGGTGTGAGGCAAAATTACCAATATCAGATACAGCCAAACTTTGTACTGATTGCCTCAAAAAGATTGCTACTCCAGAGGTCCCATCCCAGTTTACAGAATTTCTGGGATGGATGAAGGCCTCTATGCAAGAGACCTTTCAGTCAATGCAAGAATCTTCCAGAAAGCGGCAGAGGGTTTCAGACCCTGAAGAGGGTACTTCGCGTAGATTTGATGAAGATGAGGCTAGCATGATAGATTTTGATTCAGGACCCTCATCCACAGAAAAAGGCAAAATTACAGAGGAAACAGGATCCTTTGGCCTGGAGAAAGTAGATGGGCTTGTAAGGGCCATGAGGAAGTCTCTTGGATTGACAGAAACACAGAATTAAACGTCATGGATGCAGCCTTCATTGGATACAAGAAGGAAGCACCTACATTCCCAGTACACAGCTCCATTCAAGATATTATCAACAAGGAATGGAAAATTGGAGACAAAAGATTCCAGATTTTCAGACGTATGCAAAGAATGTATCCGTTCTCAGAAAAAGACACCAGTAAGTGGATTACTCCCCCTAAGGTGGATGCAGCGGTGGATCAAATTTCAAGGAAAACTACCTTGCTACTAGAAGATGACACATCACTAAGAGATGCCATGGATAAGAGAGCGGATGCAGGACTCAAGAAGCAGTTTTCCAACATAGGGCAGACCATTAAGATGGCTACAGCCATAGCATGCGTATTCAGAACTCTCCGAATTTAGTTAGCAGAATTTGAAGAGAAGATAGAATCTTCAGTTTCCTGATCTCGCTTGCTAAAAGATTTATCTTCCATCAAAAACGCAGTAAATTTTTCCTGCGATGCATCCCTGGATAATATTCATTCCTTAGTCTTGGGATGCGGACGTCATCTCTAAGAATAAGCTAATATCTCTTCCCTTTTCGGGGGGAAAGCTATTCGGTGATCAACTGGAAGAAATAATCAAGCAATCTTCAGGTGGAAAGAGTCCTTTTCTTCCCCAGCAACGCAGGAATCATTCTTCTCCCTCTAGAAACACTTCATTTCGAAAGCAATCCTTTCGAGACTCTAAGAAATATAGGCCCGGAGGATCTTATGAGCCAAGACAACGTGGAACCACGCAAAGAGCCAGATCTGGAAACCGAAGGGAGTTCCAGAAAAAGCCAAGGTTCCAACTTCCACCACAGTGAAACGCAGGTGATCCCATCTCCCTCTCCAGTTTGTGGCAAGCTGGAGTACTTTAGGGAGGCATGAGATCAGCTGAATCCAGACAAATGGGTCCAGCAGATTCTTCAGATGCTATATACTTTGGAATTCGAAACTGTCCCAAGATTCCACAAGTTCAGAACATCCAGAATCAGGAATCCCCAGAGAGCAAGAGAGATGAGGCAAGCTATCCAGGGTCTTCTCCAGGAAAAAGTAATAGAGGAGGTACCGGAGAATCAGAGATTCTGTGGCTGCTATTCCACAATTTTCTCCCTTCCGAAGCCTTCAACAAAGCTTTGTATTATCTTGGACTTAAAGGAAGTAAATTCTCTCCTAAGGATCAGGAAGTTCAAGATGGAGACCATACAGTCAGCTCCCGGATAGATCTCATCGAAGATTCCTCAGGTTCCACATTTTTCAGAAGCACTATCAGTATCGAGTACTACCTTTCGGTCTGGCCTCAGCCCCTCGCGTATTTACAAAGGTGATGGCAGTAGCAATGTCATTCCTACGTCGGCAGGGGATTACAGTCCTTCCATATCTGGATGACATACTGATAATAGAGGACTCAGAAGAGAAAGCAAGAAGTAGTACCTGGACATGCCAGGAACTTCTAAGGAATCTGGGGTGGTTAATAAATCTAGAGAAGAGCCAACTGATGCCATCCCAGGAAATATTTCTAGGAATAAGCTTCAATACTATCCTAGAGACCGCAACTCTATCCCTGGACAGACAAATGAGAATGCAAGAACAAATAGCAGGATTTCTGAGATGCCAGAAGCAATCCATACAGAACTTCACCAAAGTATTAGGGACACTATCTTCTACATATCAGGTAGTTCCCTGGAGCAGAGTTGACAGCCGATGGACTCAGAACAACCATCTATTATTCTTCAAGAGGAATCCCACAGACAGGTCAGAAAAAATCCATATCTTTCCAGCCACCAGAAGAGAACTCAAGTGGTGGACTTGCAAAAACAACATAGCAAGGGGAAGAAAACTAGAAATAGTCTGCACGGATGCCAGCAAGACAGGCTGGGGCGGAGTTTGGAGAAACAAAGCAGTTCAGGGAACCTGGTCACCAACAGAAGCAAGAAAGCACATAAACGTGCTGGAGCTCCAAGCAGTCCTCAACACATTGAACAGACTAAGAGAGGAACTCCAAAACAAACCAGTTCGAATCAGATCAGACAACACCACCGCGGTTCAATATCTTATGAACCAGGGAGGCACAAGAAGCATGGTGCTAAATCGTCTAGCAATCAAAATACTTCTATGGGCAGAGGAACACCTGGAGGCTCTGTCTGCAACGTATCTTTCAGGAAGCCTAAACTGTCAGGCCGACTTTCTCAGCAGGACGAAAATAGAGCCAGGGGAATGGTCCCTGGACAAGGCTATCTTTCAGGACATAGTACGAAAGTGGGGAACACCAGTGATAGACCTCATGGCATCCAACCAAAACAAGAAGTGCCCAGTCTTCATGTCATGATGGAGGACACAGGGAGCAGCAGGCCAGGATACGATGGGGTACACATGGGACTTTTCCCTAGCTTATCTGTTCCCTCCTCTTCCGTTGTTGACGGAAGTCTTACAGAAAATAAAGAGGGACAGGACGGAAGTGATACTAATAGCACCGGATTGGCCCAGGAAGATGAGGTACTCAGATCTAAGGAAGTTATCTCTGAGAGACCCAATCAGGCTTCCAACAGTACCTCACCTGTTGTCACAAGGCCCAATATGGCATCCAGATCCAGCCTTCTGGAAGCTGAAGGCTTGGCGGCTGAGCGGAGCTCTCTAAGACTTAGCGATATATCTGATTCAGTCATTGATACCATCATTTCAGGTCATAAGTCATCTTCCTCCAAGATCTATTACAGGATCTCGTCTACATTTCATAGATGGTGTCAGCTTCGGCAGCTGGATAGAGACTCCATCTCAATTGGAAGGATTTTGGATTTCCTCCAGGAAGGATTCAACAAGGGTTTGAAACCTGCTTCAATCAAGGTACAACTATCAGCCCTTTCCGCTATTCTGGCAACTCCTTTCGCTGAGCGTTATGAGGTTAGAAGATTTATCACAGCTATTACCAAGATAAAACCTACTATTAGGGATGTCATTCCTCCATGGGACTTGAGTTTGGTTCTACAGCAGTTTTGTACCCATTCGTTCTTTGAACCTTTGGAATCCATCTCTCTGAAGAATCTAACCTTAAAGACAGTACTCCTTACTGCCATTACCTCGGCACGGAGAGTAGGGGAGCTGCAGGCATTACTATGCACTTCCCCTTACATAGTCTTTCATCAAGACAAGGTGGTTCTCAGGCCCAGACCTTCTTTTAAATCTAAAGTGGTGTCCTCCTTTCACCTCAGCCGGTGGTTGATTCTGCCTTCATTCTGCCCTAATCCAGCCAATGATAAAGAACGAATACTACATCATTTAGACTTAGTCCATTGTCTAAATATATATCTCCAGAGAACTCAACCTTTCCGAAAATCTAATTCCCTATTCATCCACTTTGTGGGAAGATTCAAGGATTCTTCAACTTCCAAGAATTCTATATCTAGATGGATTAAAGACGCCATCAAGATAGCTTATGAATCAGATAATCTAGATCCACCAATCCGAGTAAAGGCTCACTCTACCAGGGCAATGTCTACTTCTTGGGCCCAGAAAGCTGTGGCGACACCGGAGGAAATCTGCAGAGCTGCCACATGGTTTTCAGTGTCAACCTTTATCAAGCATTATAAACTGGATTTACAGGCATCATCTGATGCTAGATTTGGCAGGAAGGTACTAGAAGCAGCCATTCCTGTCTCAGAATAAGAGCCTTCTGTACCCACCCTGTATTGGGGTACTGCTTTGGTAAGTTCCACAGTCATTGCCGTGGATTGGACACAGAGGAAAAGGTGAAATTTACTCACCGATATTTTGTTTTCCTCTGTGTCTTTCCACGGCAACCCTACCCTACTTCGCTCTTCAGACTAAGGTTATGGTATCGTTCCAATAAGAATAGTCTCTTAATTTCGGTAACATATTTATGCTTAAAAGATGCCATTGCATAAGACATACATATATATACATATATATATATATATATATATATATATATATATATATATATATATATATATATATATATATATATAATTCTCTGTTTATCTATTACAGCTTGGTTAAAGAAAATAACTGAGCAAAGGAGGAGGAGCGGAAGTTTTTATAGTTGTTTGGTCATACCAGCTGGGAGGCGGAGTCATACCCACAGTCATTGCCGTGGAAGGACACAGAGGAAAACAAAATATCGGTGAGTAAATTTCACCTTTTTCTGAAGAATACTTTTTGGTGATTAGGATTGCGGGTGGTGAAGTCCTACCACAAGAAGCAGCACCCTACACTGAAGTGCATTTCAACATCTCCTTCTTGGTCCTACTGTATGAAACCTTTATAGTGACTGAGCGCATAACTTATTTTTGCTCTATAAGAGAATATTATCCATTAGAAAAAACTCAACCCTACCGATAAGCTTTACAGGTTCCTTGTCTAGAGTCATTCCGAGCGGTTTCTTTTCCCAGCCCCTCCATCAGTGGTCACCCTGCCATTATAATGGCACGTTTTATTCCAAACCATCTCAGGAAGCATATTCTAGAAGGTAAGGATATTTAGTTTAATTACTAAATTTAATTACTAAAGACCAAAGTCTTCTCTTGACCAAGTGTGTGTGTTCTTGAACGCTAGAAACAAAAAGGTTGGGGAAAAATTTGACAGTAATAAAATTTGTGCTGACATTTAGTCTTTTTAGGCATATCATTTGTTCAGTTTACCCGCATCGTAGGTAGGTGGGAACTAGATCACTGTCTGTTTAAGGTGGCCAAAATGGGACACAAAATATGGTGAATTTGCCTTTTACGATTATCCCCCCATCCCCCCAGGCTTTCCCAGCAAAGACAGTAGAGGCTTTGGCACAATTTAATTATACTACGGATTGGAGTCAGTTGGAGATGGAGCTTTTCTGTTCTCTCTCTGCGGGCTTATGAACTGCATCCTGTTTGGTGTGTCAGTCCAAAGAATATACTAGTAGCCAGTTGGGAACACAATTTGTTACACAGCCGCATACTGGTTCCTTTCATAAAACCTCTGATCGTTTGGGTTGACTTATTGCATATCTTGGCAAACCTCAAATGTGCAATGCTTTTAATTCCACTGGATGTGTTTTTAGTGCCTGTCAACTATTGCATGTTTGCATTAACTGTCATTGGGCTCATCCTAAAACCATTTGTCCTCAGCGATTTTACCCCAAATCATGACTAGGCTTGGTCAATATTCCAACATTTATACATTACCTCAGATTTCATCATTCCCCAGGCCTAGAAGTTTTCAAAATACAGGGTTTTATGGAAGGTTTTCATTCAGGATTAATTACCCTACCATCAGGGTTGTTAGAATGTGCCAATTTGCGATCTGCCGTATTGTACCCATTAGAAGTGGATAGACTACTTGCTACTAGAGTTACTAAAGGGTATGCCTTAGGCCCCTTTGGCCGTCCTCCGTTTGCCACTCCCTCGTACCCTCAGTAGAATTCTCTGGCATATTACTCAGTAGATGACTCTATCCAGTTTAAGTCTGGGATGGGTTCTTGGTTCTCTAAAGCAGCTATTTCAGATGCTTTCAGATTGCTCCCATAAGGTCCCTTCCTGTGGAGTGTCCATGGAAATCAGTGGAAGGAAGTTTTTTCACAACTCTGCTTACCTTTGGGGCAAAGAGCAGTCCAAAATTGTTTCTATTTGCAAAGACCTTGTGCTTTTGAACGTGTCACTCTCCCCTGGAGATATGCTACCTAGATGATTTCCTCGCTATCAAACCCCCGCATATAGCTCCCATAGGTGAAGTCAAACTCCCTAATCTATTCCAACAGTTGAATATACAATTTGCTAAGAACAAATTCATAGGATCAGTTACCAGATTGTGTTTTTTTGGGGGGCAACCTGGCCTCATGGAGATGAGGTTGCCCCTAGCTAGCGTCAATGCATTGAGGACATAGTCCATCATTTTTCCTTGATCGGATCCTGTGAATGGAGTTGCAATCCTTGCTTGGTACACTAGACTTCGCTATGAGGATTATTCCTTAAGGGCTCTATATTTCTCATCTGCCCTACTATCTGACATCCTGGAAGCCAGTGACACTATAAAATTGGATGACACCGTTAAATCCGGTTTTGGAAATGTGGGTGCATTTCCTGAGGACTTGGGATGACCATTCCATGTTTATTCCATGTGCCTCTTATGTCACCTTCTGTGACAAATGCAGCTGCTTTAGGGGGTTTTTCATCCATCTATAAAGATCATTGGTTGGATGAAGCATGACCTCCTGAAGTCTTTAACATTCCTAAATTTGACCTTACTTCAACCCTGTTTGAACTATACTCCATCGCGGCAGTGACATGGGGTCAGTTATAGCCAAGGTGCACAGTCAGATTTGTCACAGATAAGCTAGCCACAACTCGCATAGTAAATAAGGCCAGGTCTTCCTCTATTATTGGTGTGCCCTTTGTAAGGAAACCTACATTGTGGTCTATATACTTCAAATTATTTATGTAGTGTCAATACTTGCCAGGTAAGTTTAATTTTAAAACGGACGCTCTGTCTCTTTTAATTTCCAGGAATTTCAGACTCCAAACGTGAGCTGATCAGTTTCCTACCCAGTCACCTATAGTACAAACAATGATGATGCATTTAATCACAATCTGTAGGGTGCTAGAGTTCTTAGTATAGGGCCCTCTTGGCTGATACCTGTAGATCTTTTGACCAAGCCTAGCCTTAATTTTATTTTTACTTTAGCTTGAAGCATAAAAATCCTTGTCTAATCCTTAAGTCCAGCATTATTAGAAATCAAAGTTCTTAGGCGACTCATCTCCCGACATCTTGCTGAAGAGGGATCTGTGCGCCTGTGCTGTCCATGCCTGTCTGTACCATAAGGTACAATGCAACTCCACCTTAGGTTACTTGCCAATCGGTGAGGAGACAGGGACAAAAACATCACAGGTGCACAGCTCTCTTAGGCAAGATATCTGCGCTGGCGGAGAGTCTCCTAAGAACTTAGATTTTGAAATAATGCTGGACTTAATAAGGATTTTAAAAGGATTATTGATAAATTAACTACAGTGTTAATACTCAGTAGCATTCCCTCTCCCCAGCGTATCAACAAATCCCATCATTAAAACAAGCAACGTTGCATTAAAAACTATCCCTACCTAGACGTCCTACCAAATATCCAGTCTAGAGCAACTGCACATCATAGCACACAGCGAAGTCATTCCTATATAAGGAATGGAAAGTACTGTATGCTACTGAAGCACATATAGATGCACATAAATAAAACCGCAAGCCAAAACTGCACAAATAAAGACCTAAAATAGCCTTTCTCTGTCGTCCAATACAGGTTACTGGTAACTTTGGGTAGGCGATCCACCACTTTAATAGGCAGGAACAATTCTAGAAATTACTGCAGGGGGTGGAGCTTACCTTCCCTCCTTGGCTGCAGCTATCCAACCAGCTCCAGAAAGATTTGTTCTTTGGTGAATATAACACAGGCAAGAGAACAGTTCTGCTATAGTTTTAGAAACTTTTTTATTTTTCTGTTAGAAATGGCATACCACAACTGTAAATGCCCTTAGATGTGGCTAGCTCAGTATCCAGGTGCATTTTGTGGACCTTAAGCCCTGGGGGGGGGGGGGCAATCTTGATTCCAAGTTCTTCCCCAGGAGTTACCCACTGAGGCTACTTCTTGTACATGGTAATCTGAAGACAGAAGATCTGCAGGAAAGGTGAGCAACCCTTTGAGTGCTGCAGGTCCACATGTCCCACAGTACCCCTCCGCACAGGGGTTATTTCTGGAAGTTCTTATTGCACACTCCTGCACTCATTGGGTTTTTGTTATGTCTGTCAGTGTTTGGAGCAACTTTATGTGGTAAATGAACCCTTTAACTGCTGGTTGGCATTCTTTGGGGTGGTTATTGGCATTTTCCCTACTGGGTTCAGTGTTTTCTGGGTCTACTTACATGTTCTAGTGATGTTTCATGCATTTTTATTTTTCCGTTCTTTTATAAATTTGAGTTCCGACGCACTTTACTGCATAGATGCCATTGCTCCATACACTCCTATGGGATTGTACAGTTTGGGACATATCTCTGCAACCACTCAATGTAGCGACTTCAGAGATGGCTCTTTTTAATTGTCTGACCTTGCTCTGTCATCCGGTTCACATGGCAAGTGTGTTGGGGGGCTCAGGGGGCTTCGGGCACTGTTGGGGTACTTTCTCTGGGAAAACTATATTTCCCGTGACCGCTTGCTTCGCGTGCTTGTTTCTGATTGGCTACTGCCACGACAGCCATTTTGTGAGCTTTACAGAACGCGTATCCTACGCAGGGCTTGGTCTCTCCTTCTCTGCTCTGTGGATTAACCCTTCGCCTGCCAGATAAGTGCATTTTAACTATTTTTTGGGTGAAATTTTTAATCTTATACGCTGTAAATTGGGTGATTAATTATTCTGCACGTTGTTGACACTGTGAGAATGTCTACTCCGTTGGAGCTTGGGGCCAGGCCCAAGACTAAGGACGCTGGGGTCTCTGTATCCCGCATTGCTCCTCATGTCATACAGGGTTGCCTAGAGAATTCTCAGGTCATTTATGCCCAACATGTTCTGATGTCCCTGAGAGTCTATTCCAGGGACCTCCAGCCATGCATTAGAGCCAGTATGGGTGCAAAAGTTCAAGACTGCTACCAGGGACCTTAGGTCTACATTGCAACTCTTTTCATCCCTGTTACATCGGGTCTTCCTTCCTGGCAGACCCCTGCCTCAGTCAGATCTTCCGTGCTCAAACCGCAACGAGTACCTGACGTTTCAGATTCCTCTGAAGAGGAACTGTTGGTGGATTCAGATGCTGAGTAATGTTCTGCTGTATGTTCCTCTCAATTTTTTGGGGATCCCTTTGAGGCTGATCCTGAACCCTCAGCTGAGGGCCTGATCAGAGCCATCTTAAACACGCTAAACATTCCCCCAATTTAGGAGGGCTCGTCAGATCTCTATGATGTATTCCAGGAGCCTATAAAGCCCCATACTTGTTTTCCACCTAACCCCACTCTGGACCACCTAGTGGCTGATGAGTGGAAATCTCCAGATAGAAAGCCTTCTGTCTCCAAGAAGTTTGCAAAGCTTTACCCCTTTTCTGAGGCAACGCTTGATCAATGGATTCATCCCCCTAAGTAGATGCTCCTCTCTCCAGGCTAAGTCTACCACCTTACCAGTCTCTGATGCGTCTGCTCTGAAGGACTGGACTGACAAGAAGCTTGAGGCTTCTCAAGTCCATTTTTGCCACTGCTGGTACTGCCATGCGCCCAGCATTCGCTGCGGCATGGGTTAACCTGGTCATTGCGGTGTGGACTGAGCAACTCATCCTAGCTTGTACATCAGGGTCCTTTATCTTTGGATATGTTGTGGCTTCTAGCCAACATCTCCGAGGCCCAGCACTTTGTTTCTGCTGCCTTATTTCATGCCATCAGTCTAGTGGCAAGGGTTTCCACCATGTCTGTGGTTGCCAGACAAGCTCTTTGGCTCAAGATCTGGGCTGCTGACACCGCTTCTAAGAAAGCCTTGCTGTCCTTGCCCTTTCAGGGCACATCCTTATTTTGGCCAGATATTAAGGATCTGACTAGTGAGGCCACTGGGGGTAAGAGTACTCATCTGCCCTTGGTCCCCAGGAAGAAACCTCCTCTCAAGTGTAACAGGTTTTTTTGTTCCTTCAGACTGAGACACGTCTGGCAAACCAGGCTGTTCCCTCAGCTCCACGTGCCTCCTCCAAGCCCAAACAGCAATGGAAGTCCAAGGTCTGCACCAAGCCTAAGGCTTCCAAGACTACTTTGGCATGACTCGCGGAACACGGGTCCCCATTCAGCTGTGGGTGGTCGTCTACTTCACTACCACAGCATCTGGGAGGATTCAGTGGTGGACCCATGGGTTCTACAAGTAGTGGAAGGATACAGGATCCCTTTTGTCTCTCTTCCTCCCTTTCGCTTTTTCCCCTCTCATGCACCCAAGGGCGTAGAGAAATGCTGTCTCTTCAACGGCGCCATCCAGTCTTTTCTGGACAAGGATGTTCTGGAACCTGTTCCAGTTCAGGACAGGGAGGTATGGGTTTTTACTCAAACCTCTTTGTGGTGTCCAAGAAGGACGGCGGTTCTCATACAATTTTGGACTTGAAGGATCTCAATTCCTTTGTGATCCAGTCTCATCACCAGGAGTCCCAGAGGATGGTCATTGCTGCTATGATTCCAGGGGAATTCCTTGCTTCTCCCGACCATCAGGAGGCATATTTACACATCACCATTCATCCAGAGAGCTGGCAGTATCTCAGATTTGCTTGGGGCCAAGGGCATTTTCAGTTCTCAGCTCTTCCCTTTTGTCTGACTACAGCTCCTCCGGTATTCAACCATTTCCTTGGGAGCCTTAGTGTCCATCCTCCACCGTGACGGCATCAGAGTTACTCCTTACATGGACAACCTGCTCCTGAAAGCCCCCTCTGTGGAACTTCTTCATCAGCAGGTTCAGCAATGCATTCACACTCTCACCCATCACGGGTGGATCATCAGCTTGGACAAGTCAGATCTAGTCCCATCCCAGCGTCTGGTCTTCCTGGGCTTTCTCTTCGGTACTCAGCAGAGCATGGTGTTTCTCACGGAGGATGTGGCTCACCAGATCGCCCACAGGGTTTCGGCTGTTCTAGCTCAAGATCCAGTTCCAGCCAAGAAGCTATCGTCTCTGATGGGGAAATTCATCTCCACCATGGAAGTGGTCCCATTTTCCATGGCTCACACCAGGGAACTCCAGAGGTTTGTTATCCAGGTGTGCAAGGGTTAGCCGGACCTTCTGCAGACGTCAGTATTCCTCACTTTTCATGTAGAACGGAGTTTGTTGTGGTGGCTTGACCTCTCCAATCTCCTGAAGGGCAAGTCCTTCCTGATATCCTTCTGGACCATGGTGATGATGGATGCCATCCTGTCCGGCTGGGGAGCGGTCCTGGGTCGCCTGAGTGCTCAGTGACAGTGGCCTCCGGAGGAATCTCTCCTTCCCATCTGCGTATTGGAACTTTGGGGTGATATTTCATGCCCTTCGTCACTGGATGCCCGAGCTGGAAGAATTCCCAGTCCGGGTTCGGTCCGACAATGCCACAGCTGTGGCTTACATCAACAAGCAGGGCAGAACAAGAAGTCTCACCACTTGGTTAGAGGTCAAGGCTATTTTGTCCTGGGCAGAAGAACACATTCCTGCCATATCGCCAGTGCACATTCATAGACAACATCATGGCGGACTTCCTTAATCGACAGAGTGGACAGCGGAGAGTGGGAACTGCATCCAGAGGTGTTCAACCTCATTGTTCAGAAGTGGGGTCTTCCTTGCATCAACCTGATGGCGACAAGACACAACCGGAAGGTTCCAAGGTGTTCTGTTGTCGCTGGAGGGATCCTCTAGCTCTGGCAGTGGATGCCATGTCCATTCCTCGGTTATTTCCTCTGGCTTGCATCTTTCCTCCCCTTCCTATGTTGCACAGGGTGTTACGGAAATTGAGACTGGAGCGATGTCCTGTCATTCCGATTGCTCCGTACTGGCCTCGACAAGTTTGGTTTCCGGTGCTTCTGGATCTGTCAGTGGTGGAGCCATTCCAACTACTCTGTTGTCCGGATCTTCTTCTCCAAGGTTACATGTGGAAGGAGGATGTTCATCCTCTAGCTTTGACAGCTTGGAAATTGAATCCTCAATATTGAACAAATGTTTTTCTTCTGGTGTGGTGGCTATTATGCTTGTGCTCGCAAGCCAGTTTCTTGTCTCTTGGTGTGCTGATAAAGACCTGTCTCAAGAATTTGATCTGCCTACGGTCCTGGCCTTCTTTCAGGACTGTGTGGTTAAGGGGTTCAGTTTGAGTTCCCTTAAGGTTCAGACATCTGCTCTCTCTGTTTTCTTTCTGAGGAGCATTGCTATCCTCCCTGATGTCAAGGTATTTTTCCAGGGCGTTGCCCATACTCGGCCTGTCTTTAATGCCCCTTCTCCTCAGTGGGATCTTAATCTGGTTCTGGGCGTCCTTCAGCGTCCTCCCTGTGAGTACTTGGCTACTATTCCTCTACGCCTTCTGACGTGGAAAATGTTTTTTTTTTTTCCTGGTGATCGTGTCTGTTCGCTGTGTCGCGGAGTTACAGGCTCTGTCCTGTAGACCACCATTTTTGGTGTTGGACAAGGCCATACTTTACACTTCTCAGGAGTTTCTCCCCAAGGTGGTTTCACAGTTCCACATTAACCAAGAGATTGTGGTGCCCTCTTTCTGCCCTGACCTCACCTCTGACAAGGAGAGGGATCTCCACTTGTTAGACATTTTGCGTTGTCTCAAGTTTTATGTACATCGCACTGAGTCTATCAGACAGTCTGATGCTCTGTTCATCATTCCGAAGGGGCCCAGCGCAGGAAGACCTGCATCCAAAGTGACTATTGGTTCTTGGATCAAGTCCACTATTCGTAAGGCTTATGAGCTGAGGAAGATGCCTGTCCTTTTCAGGGTCATGGCTCATTCTACACAATTTATTGGGTCTTCTTGGGCTTACAAGAATCAGGCCTCTGCTGATCAGTAGTGCAAGGCTGCCACCTGGTCGTCTGTGCACACCTTTCGAAGCACTACCATGTTGATGTACTGGCATTGGCTGATGCCAGCTTTGGGAGGAAAATCCTGGAGGCAGTCTTGCCTGTCTAGGATTTTCTTTGGTTCTTGTTGCTTCCTTCACTTTTGAGCCCCGTTGGCTCTAGTTCAGTGTGCTGTGTAACACTTGGGCTGTTACCTCTGTTCATTGTCCATTGACACTTCATTGTTGTTGGGCTATCTCTGATCTGATGGTTCATATACATGCTGGTGACTTTGGGGGGCCTTGCGTCTGGTCCTTGCCATACTTCCCACATCTGGGAAACTCAATGGTTGGATATCCCAGTTACTAGTAACCTGTATTGGACAACAGAGAAAAGAGGATTTTAGTGTTACCTGTTAAATCCTTTTCTCTTAGTCCATACAGGTTACTGGTCTCCTACCCTGTCAAGAGACCATGCTTGGCTCTCCTGTGGCAGACCGTGGGGGTCCTTCGGGGTCATGCTTACAGGAGTCTTCTTTTCCTTCCACTATGTAGTCATAGTGTCTCAAATCTTTCTGGAGCTGATTGGTTAGCTGCAGCCAAGGAGGGAAGGTAGGCTTCACCCCCTGCAGTCATTTCTAGAATTGTTCCTGCTGATTAAAGGGGAGGATCGCCTACCCAAAGTTACCAGTAACCTGTATGGACTAAGAGAAAAGGATTTAACAGGTAACACTAAAATCCTCTTATAACTCATAGCCGTATGATCATAACTATAGTCCCATATATCCAAAGCAAAAAAAAAAGTCCCAAATAGTAGCAAGCAGAGGCAAAGGGTTAATGATCCGCCAAATGTTGAGTGAAGCAATTAGATGAGATGAGAAGCGCATTCCATGATATATTGTTACTTCATTGAAGAATTAGAGTCAAAGTTTGGATACAGTTATTAGTATACATACATATAATGGTGCTGCTTCTTTACTCCCCCCCCCCCCCCCATTTTCCCTGTGGTCAGTGGGTAATTTGACTCCTATGGGCAGACTTCACTGGGACATCTCTCTGCAACTGTTGGTCATACAGGGGGTCAGAGGGTGCTTATTCTTCTTGTCTCATTATGCCCTTTCATCCAGTTCACGTCTTGTCGTGGGGGTCTGCAGACAGTTACAGGTGTTGCTAGTCAACAGCAAAAGATACGACTAAATACCCAGAATGCCTGTTTTGTGGGCTTCTTTCCGATTGGCTGCCTGTTTTGCAGTCAACATTTTACTTACTTTTTTTTATCCTGCGCAGAAGCAGACTCTCCTTGCTCTTGTTCTCCAGATTAACCCTCCACCTACTTTCTGGTCTTTTCTTGGGTGAGTTATTCGTCTGGGGAACTATTACTACTGACTTACACTATTTTAGACACTGCTACTATCAGGATGTCAGATCCTGTGGGACATGGGGATAGACCTAAGGCTTAAGGACTCAGAGGCGTCTCTGATCCCCCTTTCTTACTGTTACTCATTCCAAATGGGGCTCCACAGAGCGTGTTCTGGATCTCTCTGCCCCTCATGCTGTGGCCCCTTTTACTCTACCGAGCCAATCCAGCACTGAATAAGAAACAACTTGGGTTAAGACATTGTTGTGCACTGTGGCCCAATTTTCTCTCTATCCAAGGAGTTTTCCAGTCCTGGATGCCCCTTTCTACTTTTAGATATGTGGCTTCCAGGGCTGTGAGAGAATGTCTGCCCTCATATGGGGACCTACTCTGAGGAGGACTGTTATTAGGATGAAGATGAGAAAGGGGAATACGAAGAAATGGATTCTTCCTACTCCTGTGGGGACACTTATGAGGCTTACCCTCTCCCCTCTTATTGAGGCTTCCCCCCCCCCCTAACCTCACTCTTGATCAAATCCTTCTGGCCGAGTGGAACACACCAAATAACAGGATGTCTAAGCTGTAGTGCTTTTCTGAGGCAGCTTTAGCGCAGTGGGCCTCTCTTCCTTCTGTGGATCACCCAGTTTCCAGGCTAGCCAAGTTGGCTGCTCTGCCGTTGGCGGACGCTGCATGACTTAGACGTGGCAGATAAGAAGTTTGATTCTATCCTGAGAGCTAATTTTGCTGCAACTGGGGCTGCTTTGAGGCCTATTCTTGCCTCTGCCTGGGTCAACAGAGCTGTTGTGGTCTGGGGCGAACAGATGATGGAAGCTGTCTGGCGGGATGCTTCCAAGGAGGACTTGTTGGCTTTTCTGGCCAAAATTATAGAGGCCAACACACGTTTCAGATACTCTGTATGAGGCTGTCTGCCAAAGCCTCTGCTTTTTCTGTTACTGTGCAACACACTTTGTGGCTTAAGATTAGATTTGCAGACCAGTCTTCCAAGAAGTCACTGGTTTCCTTACCCTTTCAGGGCAAGTCTCTGTTTGGACCTGAGTTGAAGCAGATCAACAGCAATGCGAATGGGGGCAAGAGCACCCTGTTACCACAGATATCCCCCAAACACCCTGCAATGGCAAGGAAACTGCATCTTTTTCTTTCTTGCTAAAAGGACGAGTCAAGGCTGCAAACTTTGCAGTCCTCCAACCTGTGCCCCCTGTCAAGCCCATATAGCAGTGGCAGCCCAGGTGAACAGCTTTAAGGCCTTTGTCTGTCAAGCCCTCTTACGCATGACTCACGGAATTCTGGTCACAGACCAGTGGGTTTTGCAGGTGATCTCTTAAGGGTACAGAATACATTTCAAGTTTCCTCCTCCTTTCCTTGTTTTTTTTTTTTTTTTTTCTTTTTTTTTTTTTTCTTTAGTCCAGCGCACATGTGACTCCAGCAAAATTGTGGCTGTTCCGGGGAAGCGGTGCAATCCTTGCTGGACAAGAAGGTTTTGATACCAGTCCCTCCCCAGGAGCACTGTTTTTGGTACTGAAGGAGGACAGTGGCTTCTGTCCCATCCTGGACCTAAAGTGTCTCAACTTGTATGTGGAGACTGCTCACTTCAAGATGGAGTCCTTGCCCTCTGTCATCACAGCAATGTGACAGGGGAGTATCTGGCATCCCTTGACATCCCAGTCTAACCAGACAATCAATGCGGTCTGCTTTTCGCCTTTCGACTCACAGAATTACCAGTTCATTGCTCTGCCCTGTGGCCTGGCATTGGCTCCTCTGGTGTTCACTAGAATCATGGGAGATTGGTTGGCCTTTATTCATGACCGGGGCATTCATATGACCCCTTACCTGGATGATATTTTGCTCAAGGCTCCTTCAGAGGAACTCTTGGTTCAGCAGTTCCAAGAATGTGCCCAACACCGGGTCACCATGGGTGGATTCTGAACATGTTCAGGTTTTCTCCAGTACCATCACAGGGGCTGGTGTTCCTCAGAATTAAGTCCGACACCCACTTGGGGAAGGTCTTTTTGCCAGAGAACAAGATCCTGCAGATCATGCAGGATTTGTCCCAAGCTCTGGAGTTGGCCTTTGGCCTTGGTCACATGAGGGTTCTTGGTCCGCCTAGTGTCAACCCTAGAAGCGGTACCTATGCTCAGGGGCACACCAGGAAACTCCAGTTGCTTGTCATCCAGAAGTTTCATGGGAATCTAGATCTCTCCTGGATCTGCAGCTTTCCAGAAGCCAGACTGGATCTGCAGTGGTGGTTATGGTGGTGCAACCTGGACCCTTACAAACCATTCTTGATCTCAGAATGGACTATGGTCACAATGGATGCCAGCCTGTGCAGCTGGGGTGCGGTACTGGGTCAACTGGGGATTCGTGGCAGGTGGACTGCGAGGAATCAGTCTATCAATGTTCTGGAGCTCAGGACGATTGGCCATGGCTTACAATAAATAGCCAGGGGGCCTGTGTTTTGCTCATGTTCAGGGGATCCTCTGGCCTTTGCCAGGGATGCAATGACTATTCCACTGCGCTTCCACCTGCCTGATGTTTTTCCTCTGATTCTCCTCATTCGCAGGGTAGTCAGAAAGGTAATGATGGATGGTGCAACTGTAATTAATATTTTACTACAAACTATATATATAATATATATATATTTATTTATTTATTTATTTATTTTTTTTTTAAGAAAGGTGGACAACCGTTTCAGTCTAGGTGTATTTTAACAATTTTTTCTCAGTCATTTTACCCCCAATCCCTCCCAAAACCTGCAGTTAGAGGAAAAAACTGTATTTTCATACCTATATTTTGGTGTTGCTGTGGATTTCAAACACAGCATATTTGGAGATTTTTAAAATTGCATGTTCATTCTTGTGTTCAGCTACATACACATAAAACAAATACCCTGGTGCACTCTTCCTCACGCTTTACCTTGTCTTTTATTGTCATTAAGGAATACATTGAAGGGAGGTGCTACAGGGGAAAATTGAAACAGCAAAAATATAGAGACAGATAACCCTGTGGTACTAGCACACGTCCCTAAATTAGATGAATTCCTGGGTATAACTATGCCTTAGTATCTAACTAAGATTCAATAAAATAACTTTTATTGGCTACCTCTAAAACTTAAACTATATATGTGAATTTAAAATGGCAGTAACATCATAATCTCCGTTAAATGATGACTGTCTATAGCCAATGCCTCATCTCAGACTGCCTGTTCAAAAGCGCTTACTTGCATCAGCAGCACCAATGAATCAGCATTGGCCTGTAAGTACTTAAAATGGTTGTATGTGGTGTATTTCCGGGGCTTTTTCAGCTTGCCAAGGGTAAAGATTCCCATAAAATAAATCCATCCTAAATCACTTGAAAATTGGATAAGTATCACTCTGTTAGACAACAATGTTGTGTACTAAATGTGTAATCTTTATTCACCACTTGTATGATAATAAAGAGATCAATGAAAAAGATTATTCATTCATTATCACTGTAACAAAAGATTATAGTAGTATTGGAATTGATGTTGTTTTATAACAAATATAATTTTAAAAATTTGTTTATATTGAACAATCGGTTTGCTATAAAGATGTCAAAAAACATGTGGATTAACTAAATGATTAGATAAATGGCAGTTCTATGCCAGAGCTGTTCCATCTAGCCTTTGAACTCTCAGATATATATATATAATATAATCACACCGTTATATTAGAAGGGTTTACTACTGAAAGAGAATAAATATTCTATGAAAGTACCGGAATCATAGAAAAAAACATTTTCTATGGAATGTACCGATTAACTTGGTGAGCTGCTAATAAGCTTTTTGAAATTCTACCACCACCAAACAACTTGACATCTAATAACTCACATCTGGTGACTAGCTGCTCAGTAGCGCTAGTCACCAGAATTATTACCTTATTCAATAGAATTCTCCATTCTTCCCAGGCTAACAGGCAGGACAGAGTGCAGACATCTTTCAATAGTGACGTCTGCACGCCTGCATTTAATGAGTCTCAAAAGGACACCAGTTTAAAGCCTTCCAGGAACTAAATAAACATATGAGTCGACAAACGAGATTGTGGTAGGATATTACAACGTTGAATAGCCACAAAATAGTTCCGAGAGGGCTGAGAATAAACTTAATTCCTGCAGCACATCCCACAGAAGAAGCCTTCTTAAAAAAGTGGGATGACATTTTAGAACTAATAATAGAAACTGAAAAGATCAAACTAGAAATGACAAATGCAGAAAGATTTGAAAGAACTAGAGACAAAAAAAACTAGAACCAGACTGCTAAATTAGAGCTAGAACTTAAAGAAAATATTGAGAAACTGGCAACTGATCTAAAGAATAGAAAATATAAGAAATTTAAGAGAGATAAAAAAGACTTTTCAGAAGGAAAAATATACAAAAGACCAACTAAGAAAGTCGTAGCTCAAACAACCAGTGCATCTGAATCAGAGACAGACAACACAGACACTGAAATAGAGCCAGGTCAATAACAAACTTGGAGAAATAGGAGAAGACATAGAAACAATAGAAGGAATCAGTCTTTTTTTTTAGGACAACATCAAGGACAGAGACCCATTACAACTGAGGGACAGAAACAGGTGGGGATACAAAGGGACGAACCAGTAATGAAAGATAACCTCAGAGTAATCAATTTATCAGATATAGAACTCGCCCCACTCCATCAAAGCATACTTCAAAAGGGTCTAAACTTTGCCCCAAGTAGAAAAATGAACACCTTTGAATGGATAAGATGTCCACATCTTTGGTAGAAAATTACTATTACATAAATATTATAAACAGCAAGAGAGGATAGGTAACATTTCATATAGGGATAAACAAAGCATACAAAATCTTCAAATATTGCTGGATGAAAATGAGGTTACACAGAGATCTATAGAAGGACCATTCACAGATCTAAAGAAGAAGAATAAATTTACGCCCCCTATTAGTATATCACCACATGTGGAGGTATTCTTGGAAGCTGTCACCAAAGAGCTTGAAAATTTATCTGTAAAAGAAAGATAGGAAATACATTTTCAAATTTAAGTAAAGAGGAGAATTTGGCCCTTCAAGAACTTTGTGAAAAGAAACAAATAATAATAAAACAAAGTGATAAGGGGGCAATATAGTGATCCAAAAAATAGATGATTACCACAATGAATTTATGAAACAGCTTAAAAATATAAGCTGTTATAAAAAAAAAACTTACCTCTGATCCAACAGCAAAAGTTAAACAAGAATTAGATATACTAAAGAAAGCACATACATTGAAAATAATTGATAAGCATGAGATGGAATTCCTATCCAAAAGAGAGGTGATTATAGCCACCTTGTACACGGTACCAAAAGTGCATAAAAACTTAGAACACCCACCGGGACGTCCAATAGTCTCAGGAATGGGTAGTCTCCCTAAGAACAGCAGTATATATGTAGACAAAGTACTGAGAGAATTTGTATATGCACTACCATCATACACAAGAGACTCCTTAGATGCCATAAAAAGACTTTGTGATGTCAATATACAAGAGGACCACTTCCTAGCTACATTGGATGTTGAGTCCCTATATACGAGAATTATTCATGATAATGGCTTAAAAGCAGTAGAATGTTTCCTAAGGAGTAGAGCAACACAATATAATGAACACAATATATTCATATTGGATTCACTGAAATTTGTGCTCACATACAATTATTTTGTGTATGACAATACATGTTACCACCAGCTCAGGGGTACAGCAATGGGGAGTACATGTGCCCCCACATCTGCCAATCTTTACCTGGGCTGGTGGGAGCACAATGTTATTTTCAGTGAGGAGATGGAAGTCTATACTCAACATATTAGTTTATGGTTGAGATTTATAGATGACGTGATGCTGATATGGACTGGTACAGAAACATTATTTAATGAATTTATAGAAAAAATTAACACCAATACCCTGAATATTTTGATGACCAGCGAAATAAGCAAAAATGAGATCTCTTTCCTGGACATCAATATCTATAGGGGTACAAACAGACTCATAGAGACCAAAGTGTATTGAAAAACTACAGCGACTAATAGTCTACTGAGAGCAGACAGTTTACATCCAGAGCCCCTAAAAAGGAGTATACTGGTAGGCCAGTACCTTAGAGTCAGGAGACTGTGTAGCACTTTAGAAACCTTTAAAATGGAGGCAAAACAGCTGCAAAATAGATTTCTGCAAAGGGGCTATAGCAAAAAATCACTGAAGAGAGCATACAAATGAGCTCTAAATGCCAATAGAGAACAATTACTCAACCCACTCCCTAAAAAAAAAAAAAATGAAAAACCTTTAGTAAGATTGGTGGGAAGCTATACAACAGATCATCAGGAGATAAGAAATATGTTACAAAAACATTGGCATATATTGCAACAAGATAATGATCTGGCAGAAATATTACATTTGACCCCTAATGTCACATACAGACATACCTAACCAGACGTACCTAACCATGTGGGATTTGTACTGCCTGCAAATCCATACAAAAGGGTAAAAAGTTCACAAACTATGATAACAGAAAAGAATTTGAAATTTTGCAATTTATTAATTGTAAGACGATTGGGGTAATTTATCTCATTACCTATAGATGTGGATAGAAATATGTGGGAAAAATAAAGATAATTTATATGCAGAATATTGGAACATCTAGGAGATATAAGAAATGGGAGAGACAAGCCAGTAGCCAGGCATGTAATTGAGAAACATGCAGGCAATGTAGAATTTATGAAATTTCAAGGGATCCAACATATTAAAGCAATGTCTAGAAAAGGGGATTTAAACTTGAAACTACTGAGATATGAAGTCCAGTGGATATATAGATTGGGTACATGTAATCCCCAAGGGTTGAATGTGGGATTCACTTTCAGCCCTTTTATCAAGGAATAGGATTATCATCTAAAAGAAAAATGTAGAAACAAAGGCAAGATGAATAACAATGGCGTACTTTATTTAAGATCACTTTGAGAGAGTAATACATAAAACCAAAAGCTGAAGTAAATACTGTGCTAAAAATATCTACATAAAATTATCCACATTAGCAGCACTAGTAAGTAATTGACAAATGACTTAAACTAATTAGTCATATCATTTGATTACTATATAGACATGAAGAACCCAAATAAAGGAGCACTACTAATATATATATATATATATATATATATATATATATATATATATATATATATATATATATATATATATAATATAAATTCATAAAAGGTGAATAATAACAATAAGAGGGTTAAAAGATTTAACTTTCGTTGTGAATAAAAGGAGCAATTATTCCCTATAAAAGTAGACATATAGAGGATAGGTCTGCATAAGAAACTATGAAACTATAGATATTATTTGGGCCCATAGCATCTTAAGTTTTAAACACAATACAAATGTCTGTACAAGGAATCATAGAGACATAAAACCCAATGGATAAATAGATTGGTCACATGTAATTCCTTAAGGTAGAATGAGGGACGTGTCTTTAGCCCATTGATTCAGAGACAGGAATATCATCTGAACCTGCAAATACTTATATAAAAATATGGGAATAATGTAAACATAAATTACATATTTTCCTCAAGATGGAAACATATTCTCCAGTAACAATGAACTAAAATTATTAGTCCATAGATACTAAGATCAATGCCACTACTTAGGTCGATAATGCTTCAAGGGTTACATTAAGTACAAACGATATGAGTGTATCCTAATCAGTAACTTTTTAATTTCATTGCAAATTTAGGGTTAAATATTCCTTTTAGTCTTACATTTGTCATCTGAACTAAAATATAAATGTTACAATCTGTGTATATAAAATTTTCAAAAGCTTTAGATCATGAACATAAGATCTACAGTGTTCAAGCATACTACGGTGTCATAAATGACGTCATTCATTTACTTTCAATTTAGATTGGTTAATTGAAATTCAAAAAGTATACCGCCCCTAAAAACGGAGGGTATTTAAACTCATTACTTTGGACCATTTTTTCACTCTACAGCCCCTGACAAAGCTGCTTGTGCAGCAAAACGCGTTGGGTGGAGCCATAGGAGTCTGCACTAAATAATATTGGGCAGTGTATTGATGTCTAGAAAGATAATTGCAAATTGAAAGAAAGACAGTCGAGGAACGGCGACTGCCGAGACGGATAGCTAGTCAGTACAAACCAGTAGTTGATAGGCAGCTAGACATGCTAGCGGAAATACCAAGAGGGACAGAAAGTCAGTGTGGAGATGTAAACTAGGAGATTCATGACTACGGATTAAGAGCATTTACATTGTAACAAACGTATATAGTAAGGAGGCATCATAGAGAGAGCCCTTAGCCTTGAAAGCTGTTATACTAGGCTAGTGATCAGTAACTGCAAATATAGCAGACAGCTTTAGAGGACTAAAATCATGATCAAAACTAAGGTAACGGGCAGAGAGCTGACCAGCTTCCGTAACAAACAGCGATCCAAGACAGATCTAGAAATAGGACGCTAAAGAGGGAAGCATTCATAGAGAGAGCTCCTAGCCAGAAAGGAAATGGCGCTGACTGCTTTGAATTAACTGCCATATTAATTAAATAACTGTTACACTAGCAAAAGAACAAATGATAAGGCAGGGGCTGACCATCTTCCATAAGTTTGTACCACGTATAACATTAGAGATCAAGTGCAATAATATGTTGAACAAGAGAGAATGAAGCCCTTGAAGCATCAATAACTGACGAAATAGAGTGATCCCAGAGAGCACACACATCTAGACAGTACACATTCCCTTAAGAGCTCCATTACATTCCAGGCGAACAATTTATTCCTGGAACTTGTTTTTTAAAAGCTTTTTTTTTTTTTTTTTTCTTTTAAGTGATAAATTAATAAAGTTTATTTATTTTTTTTATCCACAATATACAAAATGTTGAACTGGTCTCTGTAGCGATGGTGGACAATTTAGAGGCAACTAATAGCCAGAACTAAAAATTATCCCATAAGAACTGCTAATTCTTCTTTTGTTGAAATATATTCGTTTAATGAAACCTGCGACAAAATTATACACAAACTCATTACTAATAAGATTTATATAATATCACAACATAAAGCAATCTGCTCCCACTCCTTCGCAGCTTTATAGGTACCTGTTTCTCTATTATTCCACACACTGCCATCCTTTATATTGCAATTATCAATGGTCTCACCCCCCCTTTTCTTTATTTTATTTTTCAGACTTTCTCCCAGTCCTACTATGACCGAGCACAATCCTTCACGCCACACCCACCCCCACCCTTCTTATCCTTAACTCGGCACCAGAGGTCAAACAACCCTTTACCCCTCCCACCTAGGAACACCTCTATTCCTCACTCACACATATCTAAATATACCAGGTATTTCATACAAGGTAAAGATGGTGCTTGCTCCCTACAGAAGTCAAGTGAGCACACACTCTTTACCACTTCATAGAAGACGAACATGCCCAACCCAATCCTTTCTCACTGCAGAGGCCAAAGAACCCAATCCCATTCTTGCATCACCACAGTGGCCGAAGGAACCTTTCCTCACTGCAGAGAATTGAGGAGAAAAAAAAAAAAAATCACACCATTTTCACACCACTGAGGCAGTATGAACAGCACGCTTACCCTTACCTCTTAGCAGAGGCTGAAGGAATCAAACTCAATCCTTACCTCTTCGATGAGGCTGAAGGAATCACATTCAGTCCTTTCCTATGAGGCCGAAGGAATCACATTCATCCTTACCTCTTCAGAGATCGAAGGAATCTCGCTAAGTCCTTACCTTGTCACAGAGCCCGAAGGCATTACACATCCATCAGAAATAGTAGTATGCCTCCAAGTCCCCAGACTGCAGAGACTAGGCTGAAGCCAATCATAGCCTCATACGCCAGATAGGAATAGTGTATACCCAAACGGTCTTCCCTAAGGCTGGTAACCGTGGAGAACACTGACTCACACCTACAGTCAGTACGGAGAAAGCAGTCTCCCGAAAGGGAAGGCAACAAGGGAGACTACTGACTCGCGTCTGCAGTCAGTAAAGCTAGAGTCTACCAGAGCCACAGGTCTGCACTGGTTAGGATGTCCACTCATCAGGAGGCAATATGGAAGATAGCTGGACAGAGCCCTAGGTTGGATAGTCGGACAAGCCAGAGTCATACACAGAGCGGGTAGTCAGCCAGAGCCACAGGTCTGCACCAGATTGGATCTCCAAACAGATAGGGAGAGCACCGAGAAGAGTCAGACAGAGCCACAGGTCAGCACCAGGATGTGGATGGTTAGACAAGCCAGGATCATACACAGAATATCAGAATACAAGCAATATACAACTATATTGGACATCATCATAAGGGTAATTGAATCAAGATCCAGTTCCCTTTTAAAGGCAGCCAGGAAGTAGATAGGTGGAGCTTACCAGCTCCAACGATATTCTGTAGCTGCGGCCCGTAAAATGACGCACAGCCCAGAAAAGCATCCGACCCAAAACTTACTCCCGCGTCATATTGAGCCGCCGACCCACTTGGCACGAGCCCACGGTTGGCCACAGAAGACGCCAAGCGCGCCTAGACCCAATCCTTGGAATAACGCATGGGTTGACACCGAAGCAATGTTTTGAGCCGTTCGTTCCCTGCGTCAAACAAGGCGGTGTCGCTGGATTTAAGGTAAGCTGTAACACAATGCTATAGCGCTCATCAAACAGGCAGGGTCCGCGTTGCTGGATATCAAAAGCAGACATTGCGGACGTCTTTAAAATATTATCTATCCACCCCTTCCCTCTGGCATCTCCACAGCCTTCAATGGAAAAATCAGTACTACTTCTACACCCGCCTTATATTCTGTGCAAAGAGCAGTCCCAAAAGTTTTGACTCATTCGCCGAAGCCCTAGCATGGATCTTAAACTACCACTGCTCATGCCCTCACATCCTCCAGTACCTAGATGACTTCCTACTAGTCGAAAAAGCCTCTCCCCCCCCCCCCCACCAGCTTAGCCAAACTACTTAAACTTTTTCAAGAAGTAGGAATCCCAGTATAAGACCAAGGGGCCAGCTACAGAAATAATAGAAATAAAAATAATTCTTAGGCATAGTCCTGGACTTTGCAAAATCGGAGGCAAGACTACTGCAGGATAAACAGAAGAGGATTCTCAATCTCATTAAAGAATCATAACCCTGCCTTCACTGACCAGAACTCTATTTCAGTCTTTGCTAGATTGCATGAATTTTGCTTACAGAATAATCCCCTTAAAAACTTTTACTAGCTATTTGCTTTCACTCCTATCTGATTCAGATCAAACAGACTCCCCTATCCACCTCACCACCGCTGCCCTTTCAGACCTAGCCATGTGGGCCAAGTTCTTAGTAGAATCGAATGGTCAAGCCATGTTCCCTCCTACACCATCCATTTCATCCTCAGCCATCTATTCAGGCACAGCGGATGGCCAGGGTTTAGCGGCCATATGGATCTCAGAATAGTTTGCAGCGCTGTGGCTGGTCAAGGCTCAGTCCATACCCCAATTCTTCACAACATCTCCACTTTTTGAACTCTACCCCATACGAACTGCAGCAGTGCTATATGGGGTTAATTCATGGTCAGGCCAAGCAGTAACATTTCACACGGACAACATGACCACATACCAAGCTTTAACCAAAGGCAGATCATCACACCCACACATCATGCCACTACTAAGGAAACTCACTTGGACATTGTTGAAGATAATATCCAAGATAATATCCAAGATTAACCTCTAACCAATTAGATTGGATATATTCACATAAATAGATAAAATTACATTTGAGATCTGTACACTATACTAGGTATTAACACGCTACTTCACAGTAAAGAATTGATTAAAATAATCAATCCCGCATATTTGTGCAAAATTATATATAATTTATTAAATACTAATATATATATATATATATATATATATATATATATATATATATATATATATATATATATATATCTAATATGTTAATCAGTGACCTGTGCCCTGAAAGACTGAGTTTGGATACTTTCTGGAAAAATACAATAAGTATATCATGTGTGGTAAGGGAGAGGTTAAAACACAATACTCTTTGGGTTTTGTTTTCCCTCTCTTTGCTCTGAGACAAGCAAATAATTGAAGTGTGGTGGGAGTGACTAATTGCTGTGTTTGTAATTGGTGGATTCCTGGCTGAAATAGCAGATACATAGTGAATACTTGAAAGTGTGAATCTTGCATCAGTGTGCAAGTGCAGAAGTGTGGTAAGTGTGGGAATTTAAAACAGGGGAATTCAAATACAGGGGATTACACAGGGGAACACATTTATCAATCTTATTGTGCAGATATTTTTTGCCTGCCTTTTTAGCTTGTGGTAACTGGCACATATGAGTGGTAGCATGATTGTCCATTTAACTCCGTGCACAAACTGCCATATATTTGCACACCTGGAACAACCGTTACAGGGTGCATACCTCTGTGACAGATGTGAGCAAGTGGTCTCTCTGGAAGCTCGTATTAGAGATCTGGAGGGGCAGGTTGCAACATTGAGAGAGACGGCCAGTCTTGAGAGGGGTCTGCTGACTGAGCAGCAGGAAGTGGTGGTAGGTAGTTCTAGGGGTGGGGACTGCACAAAGAGCAGGTAGCCAGATGGGTTACAGTTAGACATAGCAAGGGAGGTGGACAGAGGAATAGGGAGGACACTACTGTGTTTACTAATCCAAACAGATTTGCTACATTGAGTAATGATGTTGGGGATGCTGACACAGGAATCTCTTTGCTGGAGAGGACTGTTCTCTCTAACAGCTGGGTGAACAGCCCCTCTAACATGGATGGGATCCGGGACTCTGGCAGACCTAGACAGATGGTGGTGGTAGGGGATTCTATTATTAGGAAGACAGACAGGGTAATCTGTCAGCAAGATCGCCACAATCGTACAGTTTGCTGTCTCCTGGGAGCTCGGGTTCAACATGTGACTGATCGGGTTGATAGATTGTTGGGAGGGGCTGGGCGTGACCCGGCTGTCATGGTACATGTTGGTACTAATGACAGTCAGTGGAAAAAGGTGGTCCTTTAAGAAGGATTTTAGGCACCTAGGCTATAAGCTTAAGCAGAGGACCTCTAAGGTAGTTTCTGAAATACTGCCTGTGCCACGCGCTACATTAGAAAGGCAGCGGGAGATTAGGGAGTTAAATGCATGGATAAAGACTTGATGTAAGCAGGAGGGATTTGGGTTTCTAGAGCACTGGGCAGTCTTTTCCCTTGGGGGCAATCTTTATAGTAGTGACGGATTGCACCTAAGTGGAAGGGGGACCACGGTGCTGGGAGATAGAATGGTTAGAGGGCTGGAGGAGACTTTAAACAAGAAAGGGGGGAGGGAGCTGCAACACAGGCTGGTGAAGGTAGTATAATTGAGGAAATGGGATTAGAGAAGGGGCATGGGGGTGGAGATGGGTAATGGACTAGTTCATCTAATAGGGAGTTGCCATTGTTACAGCATGATAAAAGACTTGACAGAACAAAATATTTAGGAATGGGAAAAAGATAAAATGTATGCATGCAAATGCTCGCAGTCTGGCTGGTAAAATGGGGGAACTAGAAATGACTGCAGTACATGAGCAGTATGATCTCATTCGATTGTCTGAAGCCTGGTTAGATGATACGTATGAATTGGCAGTCAATCTAGAGGGTTATTCACTTTATAGGAGGGACAGGGTTAATAAAAGGGGAGGAGGGGTATGCCTATATGTAAAGCGGACTTAAAACCTAGTTTAAGGGAAGATATAAGTGAAGGGTCCAATGAAAAGGTAGAGGCCTTGTGGGTTGAAATACACACTGGGGCACACATAATAAAAAGATATTGGTGGGGGTTTGCTACAAGCTACCTAATGTTGGAGTTGGAGGAAGCCCAGCTTTTACTGCAAATGGAAAAGGCTGCTAGGTCGGCAAAGGTAATTATAATGGGATATTTCAACTAACCTGAAATTGACTGGAGCAATATGACTTCCGGCACAACAAAGGGAAATATTTTTCCAAGTATGATAAATTATAATTTTATGTCCCAACAAGTAGAGGAGCCAACTAGAAGAGGCCTTGCTTGACCTAGTGCTCGCAAATGATTCTGACATGATAAACAATGTGCAAGTAAGGGAACATTTGGGCAGCAGTGACCACAATATGGTATCCTTTGAAGTTTATGAGAAACCCAATATCAAGGGTTTAACCCAAACATTCAATTTCAAAAAGGCTAATTTTACAAAGTTAAAAGAAGCTTTAAAGGATATCCAGTGGGATGTAATTTTCAAAGATAAAAATGCACAAGAATCATGGAATGTATTTAAAGTGCTCTTGGGCAAATATACACGTCAATATATACCTTTGGGGAATAAGCACAAGAGAAGTAAAGCAAAACCAATGTGGCTTAATAATATGGTTAGCAGGGGGATGAGAAATAAAAAACAGGCCTTTTAAGTGTTTAAGTCAAACGGGTCAGATGCATCATTTAAAAAATATAACGAATGTAATAAAATCTGCAAACAAGCAATTAAGCTAGCTAAAATAGAAAATGAGAGAAACATTGCAAATGAGAGCAAGAAAAACCCTAAACAATTCTACAAGTATAGTAATAACAAACAAGTTAAGGTTGATATTGGTCCTCTTAGGACTGAGACAGGTGAATTGATTAGTGAGGATAAAGCTATGGCTGACACCCTAAATACGTTCTTTGCTTCAGTATATACGAAGGAAGCAGCAATGACAAGCTATGGGCAAACAGACAAAACCATGGAATTTCCTCCAGCGTCTATATGGCTTAATGAGGACAAGGTCCAAAAGAGACTTGAAAGGGTTATAGTGAATAAAGCGCCTGGACTGGACGGTATACACCCAAGGGTACTTAAGGAACTTAGTTCATTAATAGCAAAACCATTATACTTAATATTTATTGATTCACTTTCATCAGGCATAGTGCCCTGTGATTGGAGGAAAGCTGATGTAGTTCCATTGTTTAAAAAGGGGGCAAGATCCAAACCAGGAAATCATAGACGTGCGAACTTGACTTCCATAGTGGGTAAGATACTAGAAGGGTTATTAACTGACAGTATTCAGAACTGTGTGAAGACAAACAATATCATTAGTAGGAAGCAGCATGGTTTCATGAAGAACAGATCATGTCAGACTAATTTACTTGCATTTTATGAAAGAGTGAGTAGTAATTTGGACAGGGGAATTGCTGTTGATGTAGTATACTTGGATTTTGCAAAAGCCTTTGATATAGTGCCTCACAACAGGTTACTACATAAATTAAAAGGCTTCGGTTTGGGCAGTGTTATCTGTACATGGATTGAGAACTGGTTAAATGATGGATGGCAGAGAGTTGTTGTAAATGGAACTTTTTCAAATTGGTCTAAGGTTATAAGTGGGGTGCCGCAGGGTTCAGTCCTGGGACCAATGCTTTTTAATTTGTTTATTAATGATCTAGAAGTGGGAATTGAAAGTAGCATCTCAATCTTTGCTGATGACCCTAAACTATGCAGGGAAATACATACAAAGCTGGAAGTTTTTTCCCTACAGAAGGATTTAGATAAAGTAAGTGAATGGGCAGAAAAGTGGCAAATGTCATTTAATGTAGATAATTGTAAGGTTATGCATCTGGGCTGTAGAGACAAACTTGCTACATACACTCTAAATGGGAAACAACTTGGGAAATCCTCATTAGAGAAAGATTTAGGTGTACTGATAGACAATAGACTTCACAGCAGTGTGCAGAGTCACTCAGCTGCTGCAAGAGCAAATAGAGTACTAGCCTGCATAAAAAGAGGTGTAGAAGCAAGGGATACTAATATTATCCTACCTCTGTATACATCCTTGGTTAGGCCTCATCTAGAATATGGAGTACAATTTTGGGCCCTTGTTCTAAAAAAAGACATTACTGATCTGGAAAAGGTTTCAGAGATGTGCAACAAAACTGATAAAGGGATTGGAGGATCTGAGTTACAAAGAGAGACTAGCCAAATTGGGTTTGTTTACATTAGAGAAGAGACGTCTAAGGGGTGATATGATTAACATTTAGAAATACATTCAAGGTCAATACAAAGATCTATCCAATGAATTATTTATGCAAAGTGCTGAGCTAAGAACAAGAGGTCATCCATTAAGACTAGAGGAAAGGCGCTTTCGACTAAAACAAAGGCAGGGATTCTTTACAGTAAGGACGGTACGGCTATGGAATTCTTTGCCTTGGGATGTTGTGCTTACAGATAACACAACTGCATTCAAAAAAGCAATGGATGCCTATCTAGCACAGAACAATATTGACAATTATGACAGATGGCTTCAAAGCAAATAGGATATTGTTTGGCATGGGCTGGACTTGATGGACGCATGTATTTTTTTCAGCCTTATCTACTATGTTACTATGTAAGTGTAAACAGTGATATAAATGAGTGACCAGCAACTACAATAGATATACAGTAGCTCAAACCACGATTACCAGCAAATAAAGGGTTAACCACACATAGGTATGTTTAGAGGTATTAAATAACAATAATTGAACCCAGCAGCATAGAAAAGTATTATTGATCCTTACAATTAATTAAAATACAGTTGGCAGCAGATATAAATACCCCTGCCCCAGAAACTGTATAAACTATACTAATTGAGGTTTAAGGTATATTGTCAGGTGAGTCAGCTTTAATATTAAGCCATGTCGTCTGACAATTTTCTTATACCATATATAATCACATTTAGAGAAACTAACAGGAATAAAATCCCAGTTTTAAATCACTATAATTTATCTCCCTATTTCAAATATTGCAGACCTTCTGACTAAAACACATAAATTGCATTTAATATAGTCAATAATAGATTATACCAAGAATATGCTCAGAATCAATCTGTCTAGACAGTATACCAACTTCATGCAACATATATCATAAACATGACCATAGCAATCCTATGTAAAACCTATAGGGTACTCAAAGGGTTAATCAACTGAAGATAGGATGCCACACCCAAGATGGTCGTCTTTTGTCTAGTGTGAGGTTTAAATAAACTTCTCACTGTATAAAAGTTTAGACCCAAAACACACACAAAGAAATCCAAAGAAACACAAATTAAATAGACAAATAGCAGTTGAAGGGTTAATAACTGAATTCAAAGAAATCCCCCAGATCAAATATTAGCTATAATGACCTTTCTAGACACGCAATATATTCTAGAAATATCAATGATTATATTAACGAATATATAAACAAGGATAAATAGATTTCACTGCTATAGCTATTTTATTATCTATCTGGCAAAATATAACTATTTACCCATTAATGAGTTCTGCTTAATTCAGAATTAATAGAGCCAATATAGCTTATTATAATTGGTCACAATTGGGTGGCCAGTCCGATTAAGACAAATTGTAAGAAAAATTATGTTTCTTGAAATATAGAATTAAAGTAGGAAAATATATAATTATCAGTCCAATAAGTTTTTCTTAGAATCTCTTTATCAGCCAGCCCAGAATACTTTGAAGCAGAATTGAAGAGCCAGGAACCAAGAGAAAAAGCCCCCTCACTCTCAAAACTTATATATTTATAATGTAAAATTACCCTTATCAGAATCTCCTCTGATTGGATAGAGATCCATCTCATTATGCAGTGACATCATCAATATTACCTGATTGGACACCCTTAATTCCTAATTTCCATATGACATCACTCATAATTTTATGAAAAAAATTCCAGGCACTAGTAATAACGCTATTTAGCCTGGAGATGTTGCTCTTACTCCACATTCAAATTTTACATATGGCATCTGGATCTGTATCATATCATAAGAATGGCCACGAGGTCATTGGACTTGACATAAATGTCATCTTACTAGACTTTCCCAAATGGCAGAATCCCTTATCAGGCTTGCTGTCTCCAGGATAGTCATATTTAATCGTAAAATTCACTGAACTATTTTTACTCCAGTCTAGGTAAAGAGAGGCCCCTTTTGTCTCTAAAATGGAGTCATTGTTATAACATGAGATCATTACACAGATCTTAAAAACAGTCTTTTAGAGAATTTGGTTTAAAAGAAAAAATAACCATTTCCTCCCCATATTGGCAATGTCTCTGACAACATCACTCACCTACAAATTCAAAAACTACAGTTCACATATTTCAGGCATCTAGAATACAGCTGCTGACGCTTTTTCGATTCAATTTTCAGACATTTTTCAACATCCTACCAGCAGCAAACCCACAGCCATCCACGCCTCCAGAATTCAAAGACCTAATCATGCACTAGACCAACTATCAACATATGCACAAGCTGTCATAAATAATGGACTCACCCCCAAGTACCAGACAAGCGTACGACACAGCATGGGAATCATTCCAGAATTTCATCATCAACCATAATCCCTCAGAACCATGTTCCACTAATATGCTAGCTTTCGGTGCATTCTCCCACAGTGCACTCAAAACTATCTCCCGCAACAATCAAATAATGTCTAGCCGGCATTCAACATCACCTATCCCTCAGATATCCAAATCACCAGTCCGTATTACATTTCTATCAAATTAAACTCTTCCTCAAAGGGCTATCCATATGCCCTTCCACCTCTACACACACCTGCCTCTCAATCTCTGGTCCAATATTCAAGCAACTCTATGATCTTGTAAATAACCAACCATTCGATCAGCACACCAACACCATTCTCCTTGCAGCTATAAGCTTAGCTTTTTTTGGCTTTCTGAGACCAGGAGAATTTGCAGCTCTGTTTTGGACCGCCAGATACCTCATCAAATCCAATCTGACTTGTCACATAGATCACTTCAACCTATTCATTCCTACTTCAAAAACCAACCAAACAGGCCAAGGCATATACATTCCTATCTACCCTACAAATGATCGATGGTGCCCAGTGGCTGCACTAAAACGGCTACTCATTTTATATTCTTGACCATTAATAGCCCCCTACTTCCTACAGATCAAGGACCTCTCACTACGGCAGAATTCGCTCATTTCTTACAATCCGTGCTGACCAGAATAGGTCTAGACCCACTTGCATAATCATGCCACTCATTTCAAATTGGAGCTGCATCAGCAGCGTCTGAGCACGGAGTACGAGGACATCTTATCCAAAGATTAGGTAGATTGCATTCTGCATGTTATACACAATACATCCATAATCCAACAGCAGAAATCAAATCCGCACTCACAGGTCTAGCCCAGTAACAGTCCACACAGAAGGATACCATCTACGTCAATGTCTCCAGCTCATTTCTCTTTTTGGCCTCTTATCAGGCCTACCTTGACGATTCTTACCTGAAAATATATTATATTCTCAGGGGTGTCACATATAGGGATCAATCTAGGCTTCATCTCCTAGATGACTGGAAGCCCCCTTTTTTTTTTTTAAGGGGCTACAATCCCTTAAATACGGGCAGCAGTCCCACCCACCCCACCCCACTGGGGCTCAAGTAGTCTTGGGCCCCCCACATTATCTCCCCCCCCTTCCTTTTAACTCTTTAAACTACAGGCAGGCCCACTTATCAGGCCTACCTCAACAATTCTTACTTGGGAATATAGTAGATTCTCAGGGGTGGCACATATAGGGATCAGTCTAGGCTTCATCGCCTAGAAGACTGGAAGCCCCAACCATAAACTAATGAATACAGTTGGAAATTCCATAGTTTTGAAATATTTGTGCACTTCAGCCCAGGGATAGGAAGGCAAGTGACCCCTTGTTTGATGCAGGAGAATGTCAACTTTTCTAAATGGTATACCTTTACTTCATGTCTCTAACAGTTATGAATGGTTTAGTACAAGAAGCCTTTTTCAAGGAAGAAAACAAGTAGGTGTAGTTATGTGCTTCTGGCACCCCCTATGGTAGGTCAACACGTTCCAGTGGGGTGTAATTTTTCTCCAAAAGTCACTAGCTAATGAGTACAGTTGAAAATTCCATGGTTTTCAGACTTCAGTACATTTGAAGGGGCAGAAATGTAAGAAAATGGCAATTTTTTTCCTGTAGTGCCACATTCTGGATATATTTGGGCAAACCAGGCTTGCGGTAAGAAGGCAAGTCGCCCCTCATTAGATGAGGCAGGTTGTCTTCTTTCCAAAATGGTATGGTTTGTGTACCCTTTCTTCACTTCTGTAGTTGTTATAACCATTTTTGTACAGACAAGTAATGTTTAAGAAATTAAATCACCCCATCTTATTCAGAGCGGACAAGAACCGGAGAAGAGATGAATGGATACTGTCAACCCATAGGGAACACCCCCTCTCGATCCCGCTGTAACCAGGGAGACCAAATTTTATAATATTTTTGAAGTTTATTCTGAGTTATATTAAAGAAAAAACACCTTTCCGATTCGCATTGATAGTCTGTCTGGGCTTTTATTTTGATCCATGTGGGAATCTGTTTTCTCCAATATCTGGCAAGACATATTTTGAATGCCAGCAATATATTAATGCATAAATATCTTCTACAATTGACAGAGAACGGAAGTTCCAAGTGAAACGGGAAAAGTCTGCAATGCTAATCTAAGTTGTAATTCAAATAGATCAGAAAATAATCTATTTTAATTTTTAAAGGTGCCAAATTAGGACATTCCCACCATATGTGGGCTTGAGTGCCAACCGCTCGTTGGCATCGCCAACACCGGTTTGATACTGTCTGATATATAGACAAACGGGAAGGAACTAGATACCATCTTTGGCATAATTTATAGTAGTGCTCATGCAGGTTGATGCAATGCATTGATCTCCTTGTTGCCCACCCCGCCTCTTACCAGTTCTGTAAGGGAAAAGAAAAATCTAAATCCCTTTCCCATCGTAAAATAGCCAGCGACTTATCTGGGATAACCATCCTACCTAAAGATCTTCTGAGTCTGGAAATCAGATTTTAAGTTGCAGATTTAAAGAGTATACTCTATTTCAATATCATCCACCTGTCTCCTTACAAGGAAATCTTTTATTCTATAAAATTTAAGTGTATCCCCAACAGATAAATTGCATTTACTTTGAAACTCAGAAAATGAGCAGAGGTTCCCATTATTAAAAAGATCAGAAATTAAATATATCCATCTTCACTGCCACTGATCTTAATTCAAGTTTTCCATATAATTTGATAGTACTACAAGAAGACTTTTACTTAGAAATATAGTTTTTCGAATCCAGCCATCCATTGCTCTTTCTAAATCTGTGAATACACCTAATTATATCTCCCACTATATGACTGAATATCTTTAATTTCCTAAGATACGAAGGGTCCACCCAAAAAAAAAAACAGATATGGGGCATGCCCGCTAGATTTAAATCATTCAGTATTGTACCAGCCTAAGTTCTTTTTTTCTCTTACTATCCCACACAAAAAAATGAGAGCGCATACAGAACTCATGAATTTTTATTAGATCAGGGTATCCCAGCCCATACTGGCTTATCTCTCCTTAAGACCTCCCCAGGGACACTGGGTTGTTTTGCACCCCAGACATACGAGGCCAGATCAGATTCATCTCTCTAAGTATCACTGACGACACTGGAGTGGGAACGGCGTAAGCACTATAGCCTGACGACACTGGAGTGGGAACGGCATAAGCACTATAGCCTGACGAAGGAACCACGTGTTCTGAAACGCGTTGCATAGAAGTGCAATTTAGTGAAACTCTACATGTGATTCTTTGGTCCTTTTTGTTTTAATCGAACATTGAATTGGGGTGTGAATTTGAGTGCAGTAACGATCTGTAGGATTTCTATATAATACGGAACCATGGAGGAATAACGGACGCGGTGTGCCGACTCCCTGGACTTCTTTGATGTGCATCTAAACAAGAATTCCGCAAGTAAGAGTATATAGGCGGGGACTTTTATGGGATACTTTGTGTTGGATCATTTAAATTGGTCCTCTCCATCATAGAGATACATTGTAACCATCACTGCCGTCGCTAGCGATAGTGATCAGGCTACTTGTGTATATGTTATACAGATCAACCTTGTGCATGTACCCATATATCCCGCAGCCCTCTTACTGAAAATATATTATACTAGCAATGTTGGACGGCGTTGCCCGTCAAGTTATGTAGGGAATGTATAAACACACACACACATGAGAAAACAGGGTCATAACAGACAGATACAGACACAGATATAAAGGCATGGGAAGGGGGTCATGAGAGGCACACACACAGTAACAAACATAGTTGTAGATAAACAGAGAGACATGGACATACTCAGTATGAAGAAGTGAGAAGAGGGGTGATGAGTCACACCCACAGGCAGAAGAGGGGTAATGAGAGAAGCACACAGCAACATACATAGTTGCATAGAAACAGACACATATAGTGAGCATGAAGAAAGGCTACATTGAAGGAAAATGGAGACATGGATGTTGAACTGCTTAAGTACAATGTGCATGATGTTGCTGGTGTTGCAAAGTGTTTGTTAATAAAATGATCATTATTGTGAGCTACATGGGTGAGGATGATGAGAGTTGCAGGGCAAAATGGAGGACAGTGACCCATCAGGTATTAACTGATTGAGTGGCAGAGGGATAAGCAAGTGACTACTGAGCAATGCACTGCATATCCCTCTGTCACTGAAGGATTGAAGAAATTGTATAATTTTGTAATTAATTAATTAATTGTAGGATGCAGGAGTACTGGGGGTGGCCCTCATAGAAAGTTGTACTTTACTGTCTCACAAACTTAATCCCATACATAGACAAACAGTGTCTCACACTCAACCATATAGGCTACGCAGCTCAGTTACAATCAAAGGGCCTGGGCCTCCCTGCACAACAGTATTCCCTCTTAACATTCCCACTGCTGCGCCTCACAGTGCCTGCTTTGCAGTAAAGGTGAAAGGCACACACCGTGACCTCACTTTGATTCCCCCATCAGGTGCTTTTCAGAAGATTGTGTCTTTCTGCACACCTTTTACCCAATGCAGTGTGTTTGATGCGTGCCGCTGACCCACTTCCTCATCTCAGCTACCTGCTTATTGTCATGGACTATCGGTTGTGGTACATCGTAGGGGCGCTACTTTGCAGAACTCCATTCGGATTCAGGACTGTCCACCAGCACCCTCGAGCACGAATGGCATGAGGGGGTAGGCACCACTTAGTACAAGTTTTGATGGCATATACACTTCTTTATACTTCACACACAGCAGTGAAGCACCAATGGAGCACTTGTAAGATGCCCCATTCACGCTGCAGTGTGTTTTATGTGCAGGATACAGAAGTGTATGTAGTCACAAGTTGTAGTAAGTGGTGCCTCCCCGCCCCCAGCGTCTCAGTGTTGCTGCCGTTCCTGCTGGAGTGTGTTGTGTATGTTCGTGGCTGTCATTTAACCATAACGACATTAAACATCGCTATAAGATAGAATAAATTGTGCTCCTCTCATTATCAGATTTGCGTGCGGAGCGGCGCTCCAGACTATTTTTCTCCCCTTTTAGTTACTGCACGTCACGCCACGTGTGAGATGATACTGTCTTTAGTGTGTAGTGTAATCCCACAGATGTCGTGACATGTAAGTAAATAGTGAAGACAATGAAGTGTCCTAAAATCGGCATTTTCATGGCATGCGCTGAACATGTGTGAGGCTTATGGGAAATGTAGTACAATGAAGCATGCGTGGTCTGCTGTTACTCAATGGATATAAGTCACTGTCACACACACATACCATGAGAGGGAGTGAAGATAGAGGCGACCTCCCTCCACTTGAACCCCAGGAGCCGTGTTAGTAATGTGGCAGGAGCCGGGACCGGCAGGAGCATGTGTGGGTGGGCATCAACAATTAACCGAGTAGGTACAGGGGTGCATGGGAAATTTTTTTTGTGTGTGTGTTGCTAGTGTGTGGTGTGTGTGGGGAGGGGCTTGTGTGTGTATCTGTGGGTTTGTTTCGTGTGTGTGGGGGGGCTTGTGTGCGTGTCTGTGGTGTATGAGCAAATGGCAGCCATTATTTTTTTCATGACTTGGACAGTGGTGGGCGGGCTGGATAGTGAGGGCGGCCCAAGTCCCTGCATGATTTTCATAGGACTAGCAGTGGCCTTCGGCTACTGCTAGTCCTATGAAAATCACGCCCCCATTGAATCACTCAATAGGAGCAGTAACTCCTCCTTATTGACGCCCCTGGGTGTGTTTGCCAGGCACACACAAGTCTTCTTTTATATATATATATATATATATATATATATATATATATATATATAGATATATATATATATATATATATATAGATAGATAGATGTAGCCTTTTTTTGGCACTTGATACCCAGCTATATTTTATGAATAATTTTATTTATGTCATTATATTAATAAAAGCGCTACACTTAGATCTGTTTTGTGCGCTTTTCTTTGTCTTTTTTCTCACTATCTGACATGAAATCAGAATAAACCTTGCCCGTTTTAGGTTGATTAGGATTACCAAAATTATTTATATTTGCCAAATGCCAGTATAATGAGAGAGAGAGAATTTTTAAAGGCATTTTTATTACTTTCTGCAAAGTCAAAAGTTTACTTACATTTCATTAGTATTTGGTAGCATTGCCCTTAAACTGTATGACTTGGGTCAAACGTTTTGGATATCCTTCCACAAGCTTCTCACAATAGTTGGTAGGAATTTTGGCCCATTCCTCCTGACAGAACTGGTGTAACTGAGCCATGTTTGTAGGTCGCCTTGCTCGCACCTACCTTTTCAGCTTTGCCCATAAATTTTCAATAGGATTGAGAACAGGTCTTTGTGATGGCCACTCCAAAACATTGACTTTGTTATCCTTAAAGGGATAGTAATGTTTCATAATAAAAGCAGCTCTAATTAATCATCATAGTATTTGGACTTTGGAGAGTGTTATTTCAATTCTGTCAGAGTTGTAGTTCCAGAGTAATTCAATGACAGTGTCCCCCTCCCACCCCTTTTACTGATGTCACACTGTTCAGCCAGAGCAGAAGGGAGGTGTCAAGGTAGACTGCAGAGAGGGACAATCTTCAATTAAGATAAGGGAAACACCTGAAAAGCTTGTCAAGGGGGACAGGGTTTTCATTGTTTTCATAGGAATAAGAGTGTCCCCTTCTGTTATCTGTCTGGTCTATGGACTGCATTTCACATCTGAGAAGAGATTGCTTACAATAGGTAAAAGGGGTGGGAGGGGGAAACTTTGCTTGTGAATATCTCATAAACCATAAAGGTTTGAGAGATAAGACTTATATCATTCTTCGTGTTTTTTTAATGCCTACAAAATAAAATAAAGTTAAAACATTAATATCCCTTTAAGCCACTTTGTAACCAGTTTGTCAGTATGCTTCGGGTGATTGACCATTTGGAAGACCCATTTCTGCCCAAGCTTTAACTTCCTGGCTGATGTCTTGAGATGTTGCTTCAGTATTGCCACATAATCTTCTTGTCTCATGATGCCATCTATTTTGTGAAGTGCACCAGTCCCTCCTGCAGCAAAACAACCCCACAACATGATGCTGCCACCCCCGTGTTTCACAGTTGGGATGGTGTTCTTAGGCTTCCAAGCTTCTCCCTTTTTCCTCCAAACATAACGATGGTCATTATGGCCAAACAGTTCAATTTTAGTTTCGTCAGACTACAGGACATGTCTCCAAAAATGTAGGTCTTTGTTCCTGTGTGCATTTGCAAACATTAATCTGGCTTTTGTATGTTTCTTTTGGAGTAATGGCTTCTTCCTGGCAGAGTGGCCTTTCAGCCCATGTTGATACAGTACTCGTTTCACTATGGATAATGACACAATCTTACCAGCTTCCGCCAGCATCTTCACAAGGTCTTTTGCTTTTGTTCTTGGGTTGATATGCACATGTCGGACCAAAGCACGTTCATCTCTGAGACACAGATCCCGTCTCCTTCCTTAGCGATATGATGGCTGTTTGTACTTGCGTATAATTGTTTGTACGGATGAACGAGGCACCTGCAGATATGTGGAAATTGCACCCAAGGATGATCCAGACTTGTGCAAGTCCACAATTCTCTTCCTGATATCTTGGCTGATTTCTTTAGACTTTCCCATGATGTTTCACACAGAAGCAGTGTGTTTCTGGTGTGCATTAAAATACATCCACAGGTGTGTCTCTAATTAACTCATATGTTGCCAATTAGCTTCCAAAGACATGACATCATCATATGGGCTGTCCCAAATTGTTTAAAGGCATAGTAATCCTAGTGTATGTAAACTTTTGACTTTGCAGAAAGTAATAAAAATGCCATAAAAAATTCTCTCTCATTATTCTGGCATTTGGCAAATATAAATAATTTTGGTAATCCTAATTGACCCAAAAAGGGTAAGGTTTATTCTGATTTCATGTCAGTGAGAAAAACATGCATGTGTGTCTTTTTTATATAGAGTATACAAACTTCTGGTTTCTCGTGTGTGTGTGTGTGTGTGTGTACAGTACTATGTAAAAGTTTTAGGAATGTGTGAAAAAAGGCTGTATAGCAAGAATGCTTTCAAAAATAGATATGTTAATATTTTTTTTTAACAATTAGCAAAATGATACTGAGTGAACAGAAGAAAAATCTAAATCAAATCAGTACTTGGTGTGACCACCCTTTGCCTTCAAAACAGCATTGATTCTTCTAGGAACACTTGCACACAGTTTGTTAAAGAACTTGGCAGGTAGGTTGTTCCAAACCTCTTGGAGAACTAACCACAAGACCACTTGTGACCAGATTTCTCTGGATGGTAGATTGGTGTACCAAGATGCTGAAGATATTCAGGAGACCCAATTATGTTGTATATCTTCTCATAAAAAAATAATTAATTTGAGAACGCTACACAATAGTAGGTATTGACACGCTACTTCACAGTAAAGAATTGATTAAAATAATCAATTACACATATTTGTGCAAAAATATATATAATTTAAAATATACTATATATAAAGTGTAATCAACAATGATATAAATGAGTGAACACCATTTGAAATAGATATACGGTAACTCAAACAATATCACTATTACCAGCAAATAAAGGGTTAACCGTACATAGGCATATTCAGAGGTATTAAATAACAATAATTGATCCTTACAATTAATTAAAATACAGTTGGCAGCAGCATATATGAATACCTCTGCCCCAGAAACTGTATAAACGATGCAAATTGAGGTTGAAGGTATGTTGTCAGGTGAGTAGGCTTTAATAGTAAACCAGGTCCTCTGACAATCTCCTTGTACCATATGCAATAGAGAAATTCAGAAAAACCAACTGGAATAAAATCCCAGATTCAGATAAATATAATTTAATTATCTACTGATTTCAAGATTGTATACCTTCTGAATAAAACATATAAATTGCATTTATTGTTGTCAAAGATTATACCAAGAACATATTCATAATTTTAAATCTAATAATATGTTGTAAAATACCACCAAACTTCATACAACATATACCATAAACATGACAATAGCAATCCTGTGTTACTCCTATAGAGTACTCCAAGGGTTAATCCACAAATTTGAGTATATAGAGGCCCTACCCAATATGGTGGCTTCTTTTGTCTAGTGAAAAGTTCAAAGGGATAGTAATACGTTTTATCTTTATTTTATTTTGTATACATTAAAAAAACATGAAGAATGATGTAAGTCTTATCTCTCAAACCTTTATGGTTTAAGAAAATTCACCAGCAAAGTTTCCCCCTCCTGCCCCTTTTACCTAGTGTTAAGCCATCTCTTCTCAGATGTGGAATGCAGTCCATAGACCAGACAGATAACAGCAAGGGACACTCTTCTTTCTATGAAAACAATGAAAGCCCTTCCCCCCTGGACAAGTTTTTCAGGTTTTTCCCTTATCTTAATTGAAGATTGTCCCTCTGTGCAATCTACCTGGGCACCTCCCTTCTGCTCTGGCTGAACAGTGTTACATCAGTAAAAGGGGCGGGAGGGGAATACTTTGTGATTGAATTACTCTAGAACTACAACTCTGACAGAATTGAAATAACACTATCCAAAGTCCAAATGCTATGATGATTAATTAGAGCTGCTTTTATGAAACATTACCATCCTTTTAAATAAGCTTCCCACTGTATAAAAGTTAGGCCCAAGAGCACATGCAACAAAGAAATCCCCAGAAACACAGCAAAATTGACAAACAGCAGTTGGAGGGTTATCCCCCGAATTCCCCAGATCAAATATTGGCTAAAATAACCTTTCCAGAAACACAATATATTTTTCTAGAAGTATCAAGAATTATTTTAACTAATATATAAACAAAGCTATATAGATCTAACTGCTATCAACTATTTTACAATTATCTGGCAAAATATTACAAACTAATCAATTCTGCTTCATTTCAGAATTACTGCAGCCATTATGGCTTTTTATAATTAATCCTAAAATGGGTGGACAGTCCAATTAAGACAGATTATAAGAGAAATTATTTTTCCTCAAACATAGAGGAAATATATATTTGATTCTGAATTTTTTCAGAATTAAAATAAGGAAAAATATAGTTACCACACAGTAAGTGTGCCTCTTACTATCTTTTTGGCAGCCAGGAACACCAAGACCAAGAAAATCTGAAAAAAAAAAAAACAAGAACCAAGAGCTCCTCTCTCCCAAAACCTTACTTTTTAAAGTAAGTTTCTTCTTAAAAAAAAAAAAAAAACAAACTCCCAACATACTCTGGTTGGATAACGAGCTATCTTATTCTATAGTGACATCATCGGTATTAGTAACATAGTAAATTAGGTTGAAAAAAGACACAAGTCCATCAAGTTCAACCTTCGCTTCATACCTCAGTAACTGAGAATTTTATAGCTTTCCTGCTACCAATTAAATTAGTCTTTATCAGACCTTCCTGATCAGCCTACTGATAAACAGTATAACTCTGTATGTTCCCTTTTGAAAGAAATGTATCTAATCTTCTCTTAAATGTATCCATTGTATCTGCCATAACTACCTCCCTGGGCAATGAATTCCACAATTTGACATACCTTACCGTAAAAAAACCCTTCCTCTGCTGAAGTTTAAACCTCCTTTCCTCTAATCTCAAGGGGTGTCCCCTGGTCACCAGATCCTTGTATTGACCTCTCATATACTTGTACAATGTGATAAGGTCTCCTCTTAGTCGTCTTTTCTCTAGAGTAAATAAACCAAGTTTGTTTAGTCGTTCCTCATATGTCAAGTCCTCCATTCCCTTAATTAATTTTGTTGCTCTCCGCTGTACCCTCTCTAGTTCTAGTATATCCTTTTTCCGAACCGGTGCCCAAAATTGCACTGCATACTCAAGGTGAGGTCTTACCAATGATTTGTATAATGGCAAAATAATGTTATCCACTCTTGCTTCAATACCTCTTTTTATGCAAGACAGGACTTTGTTTGCCTTTGCTACTGCTGTTTGACACTGGTCACTGTTTCCAAGTTTGTAGTTGACAAGGATACCCAGGTCTTTTTCTAGCAACGAGTCACCTAAAATTATTCCATTAAGTTTATAAGTAGCCTTGGGATTGTTTCCTCCCAAATGCATGACTTTACACTTCCCCACATTAAACTTCATATTCCACATGTTTGCCCAATCTGACATTGTATGTAAGTCCCTCTGTAGAGAGAAAATATCCTGCTCTGAATTAATGACTTTGCATAATTTAGTATCATCTGCAAATATTGATATTTTGCTTTCTATATCTATTTCCAGGTCATTTATAAACATGTTAAAAAGCAGCGGACCCAATACTGAACCCTGAGGTACTCCACTCTCCACTTTAACTATACTGGAGAATTTTCCATTTACAACCACACACTGTTCCCTATCCTTCAGCCAGTTTTGTATCCAATTGCAAAGGTTATCTCCTAGCCCCAATTTCCTTATTTTATACACCAGCCTTCTGTGTGGCACTGTATCAAATGCCTTTGCAAAGTCTAGATATACTACATCTACTGCCTTGCCATTGTCAAGGTTGCTGCTTACCTCCTCATAGAAGCTGAAAAGATTAGTTTGGCATGATCTATTCTTCATAAAACCATGTTGATTCGTGCTAATGATCTTATTTTTTGTGTTGTAATCCTGAATATAGTCCCTTATTATGCCTTCTAATAGTTTTCCCACTACAGAGGTCAAACTCACTGGTCTATAATTCCCAGGTTCTGTTTTAGTTCCCTTCTTAAATAGAGGCGCTATGTTAGCTCTTCGCCAATCCTGTGGCACTGAGCCTGTGGTAATAGAATCTCTAAAGAGTAAATATAGGGGTTTTGCTAACACTGCACTGAGTTCCTGAAGAACCCTTGGATGTATACCATCAGGACCCGGTGCTTTGTCGGTCTTAATTTTGTTCAGTCTTCCCATGACATCTCCTTGAGTTAACCCAATATCTATTAATTGTATTGTTTTATTTGTTACTTGCGGAGGCTCTTCTACCATTCCTTGCTCCCTTGTATGTACTGATGCAAAGAAAGTGTTTAAAACATCGGCCTTTTCCTTATCCTCACTAACCAACTCACCCATCTCATTTTTGAATGGTCCAATGCACTCCCTCTTAAGTTTTTTGCTATTTATATATTTAAAAAACTTTATTGGATTAGTCTTGCTTTCCCTTGCAATTCGAGTTTCATTATCTATTTTTGCTAGCCTAATTGCCTTTTTGCAATCTTTGTTGCACTCCCTGTATTTTAAGAAAGATTGTTCAGTTCCTTCTGACTTAAATAATTTGAATGCTTTTTTTTTCCTTTCCATTTCCTTCTTTACATGTGCAGTTAACCACATTGGCTGTGACTTACTACTTTTGCACTTGTTCCCCATTGGTATATACAGTTGGGTACATTTCTGCAACCTAAATTTGAATTCTGACCATTTTTCCTCAGTATTTTTGCCTTTAAATAAAATATCCCAGTCTTTGTGTTGCATTGAGGCCCTTAACAATTTGAAGTTCGCTTTTTTAAAATTAAGAGTTTTGGTTGAACCTATACATTTTTGCTTTGCCAGACAGATCTCAAATGTAACCATGTTGTGATCACTGTTTCCCAAATGTTCTCTTACCTTAATATTGGATACCATTATCTGATTGGACACACTATTACCTAATTTCCATATGAGGTCATTCATTACACTAGTAATAACTCTATGCTTCCTGAAGATGGCACTCTTGCTCCATCTTAATATTTTCCCTAACTTTTTTTTATCAATAGACAGGAATTTGGTCTGTCTTGTAGCATCAGTGATATGGCCAAGAGGTCATTAGATGTCATATAAACGTCATCCTAACAGACTTTCTCACATGGGAGTGTACTCCGTCCCAGATTTTTACATAAGATAATGAGCCTTCTTTAGACTTATTGTCTGGTAGATGGTCATAAATTCCCATAAAACTCACCCAGATATTTCCCCCATCCATAGAGGTAAAGCGGCCCCTTGTTTCTAAGAATGAGATCATTTAAACACATTTTAAAACAGACTTTCAGACAATTCTGCTTTTAAAATTAACACTCTACTCTCCACCAGGGCAAAGTCTCTGACAGAGATCCCCCTGTTTTCTGCCAATTCTGACCTGATGGCAGTGCTGAACATCTTTTGATTTGTGAAATGGAAGTAAGAATGATGTGTCTTATATGTGCTGCAAGTTTCCTTGGCCGACCACGGCGTGTACGGTCCTCAATGTTGCCGTTTTCTTTGTGCTTCTTCAAAAGAACTTGGACAACACATCTGAAAACCCCTGTACGCCTTGAAATTTCTTCCTCTGAGAGACCTTACTGATGCAGTAGAACTACCTTATGTCTTTTGGCAGTATTCAGTCTTGCCATGGTGTGTTACTTTTAACATTAAACTGTCTTCAGCAACCTCACCATTTTATTCCTGCTACGCAGCTGTTTCTGACTTTGTGTAAGTGTACCTAGACTAATTTATGCTGAAGGCAAATGGTGTGCACTGTACTATTCCTTTTTGTAAGGCTGAATGTTATCTCTGAGGGTCCCTGAGCTGGTCCGGGCTCTTCCAGTTGCCGCCTTGATTAAGGCCACTATAAGCCAGTCTTATGAGATCAGGAAGAAACCAGTGCCCTTCAAGTTCAGAGTGTTCCTCCAGATCTGTGGATTTCTTCCTGGGCCTAGAAGAACCAGGCCTCGGCTGAGCAGCTGTGCCAAGCTGAGACTTGGTCCTCCTTGCATACTTTCAACAAACACTTCTGTGTCAATGTCTTGGCCTCGGCAGAGGCCGGATTTAGCTGGAAGGTCTGTCAGACAGTTTTGCCCCTTAAAGAACCTTTGTTTTCCTTTTCTTCTTACTAGTTGCTGTTCAGTAACTTGAGCCCTGCTGGCTCTTGTTGGGTTTGCTGTGTTAGTTCATTGTCTGTTGACACTTGTTTTTTCCAGGTTATTTAGAACCTGAATAATCCTGGGGAACTCTGATATCATAAGGTTGTGTGAGCGGTCTGTCTTTTTTCCCAACCTGGGATTCATAGCTTTGGTATATCCCAATGACAGCTGTGTTCCATTTTGGATGTAAGAGAAAATAACATTTTAGTGTTCTGTTAAATCCTTTTTTAGTACATATGGACACGGGTCTCCCTCCCAGAGAAAGACCTTCATGGTGTTGCTTTCCCTGACTAGAGCAGTCTTAGTCCTGGGAGATTTTCTTCTCATTTCCTGCTTATTTCTTTTCTTTGGCATTTTTATCACATGAATTCTAGAGTAGCCAGGGGGTTGAGGTGGAGAAGTGAGTCTTCACCACGGAGACCCTATCTCTTGAAGTGCCCTGCCCTTCAGAAATTGTGACTCAACCCTGTGGTACCTGTGTTCCATATAGACTAAAGAAAAATGGATTTAATGTACAAGAACACTAAAATCCTATTAGGTTTGATCCTATCCCACACCTGCTGCATGTCCAACATTGTTAGATGCAGTCGAATCTTGGGAGTGTTGGCAGAATGTCTCAACTCATGGAAAAGCTGCGAGTGGGATACCCCCAGCTGATCTCTTTTCAGTTTGTACCCACAGTTTGTGGCTCATTCTTAAACCAATCAAACATACATGGCAACCTGGATTCATAACATCATAGATTTTAGATGACGAAACTAATCCTACTTTTTAATAATTTATTTTACACTAACAGATTCTGGAACATTAGTTGCGTTTGGAGTTTTCAAGTGGTACTTAAATTTAAATTATGAAGAATATTAGTCAATAATATAGTCAAAACAATTGCCAGTAGGAATGGCACCAGTCCCTAACTCATACAGACTTCTAGTGCCTACATATAAATTATTTACAAACTAACCTAATTCTAGCCGCTGTTAAATAGTACTTTAAAAATGTTTAAAAAAAAAAAAAAAAAAAAAGAGTATTGCTACAGTAGAAGCTTTTAACACTAAAAGGAAGGCAATCAGAACTATATGTAAGGCCATATTGTAAATTAGAAACACAATGAAGGGAGACAACCATCACACTGGCTGATTAAATTGGAATGTCGTAAAAAATGTAATAAAAAAAGAACCTGCGCTGTGTTTCTACTCTGCAAATGGAATTGAAACAGCTAGTTGGCGGGTTCAGCCCAAATTTCTACCTTACTCAAAAATAGACTTTCATAAACATATAAATTAACCCAGGCGATCCCTTACTAGCTATAATTAATAACAAATGTCCTTTGAAAGATATATAATCCTGTTGCGTGTAGAGGTGTTCTTTCCTCACGAGTTCCATGATATATGTAAAAATACAAAGGAAAGTCCAATCAGAATCCAAATATTTAAATCACAAAGAAATCCAATCCACTTACACTTCAGTTGCTCTTATTTCACATAAATTGCTTCCTTTAGACCATCTGTCTTGACAAACTCCCGTTATCGAGGATCAATCATCAATAAGGTTAACACTCGATCAAATCCTCCACACCACTCTGGTCCGTCATATAAAATATAGATACACAGGATCCAATCAATACAATATCAGTCAAAATGCTCAAAGACACAATGTATCCACTCACTTGTTAAGTGTCCATTATCCAGCGTAGATGCTCTCAGCACTGTTGCAATCATCAAAGCCTTTCCATAGCTCCGTTAAATCTTGCAAAGTAATTGAAGATTATGCTAGCTTTAGTGTACTTATAATCTTAATTTTAGTAATGACAGGAGGCAAGTATTTGCTTTACCTTCTTTACTGAACTCTCACAGCAGCAATAACATTATTAATCAGTCACAGAAAAGAACAATGTTCCATAAAACGTAGCTGCACCAAACTCCTCCCTCTTTCTTTGATAACTCCACATGACCGCAACAGATCACATAATATAAAACACAAACACATGGTGAATCTTGAACTTCTTGCTGTGCAGTGTCCCGCACCCCTGGATCCAATCACACTGAAAGAAAAAGAGAGAGAGTGAACGTGACAGGTATCTCAAAATGAACATTCAAAAGACAACATTACCAAGAATTATTGACAACAATCTCAATTCAAGTAAATAAACCACCCTTCATAAAGTAATCATACCCTCAAAACAAACCCAAACTCTAAAGTAGATATACAAGAAGGGAGGGTAGGGGGGGGAACTACTTGCCTCCTGTCATTACTAAAATTAAGATTATAAGTACACTAAAGCTAGCATAATCTTCAATTTTACCACATGACAGGAGGCTATGTATTTTTAACACTCCGAAAACAAAACAGAAGAAGCATGAGACACCGGACGGAAATAAAATGTGCGAAAAGTAGTCTCCCTAGACCAATCCGCCGCTCGCAAAATATCAGATAATGAAGCCCCAGAAAGAAAGGCCGACGAGGCCGACGCCCTTCTAACAGAATGAGCTCCAAAAACACCCTCAATCCCTACCGAGGACAACAGCCAACAGATCCACTGTGCCAACGTAGTGGCGGATACCGCCTTATGCGGCTTGACATAGGACACCAGAAGTTGACCAGAGGAGGAAAGCGGAGTGGTCTAGTACGTCCCACGTAGGAACGAAGAACTGACGCCACACACAACTTAGGATGATTCTCAAAAAACGGATAAAAGACTGATACCGAACCTGTCTTAGTACGGTGGGACACCGAAAAAGTAACTCCCTCAGGCGAAAAAGTATAAGCATTTATGTCGAAGGCCCGAACATCCGAAACCCTACGGAAAGAAACTAAACACAATAATAAAGCAAACTTAGCTGATAATTGTTTCAAAGACAAATCAGCGTCTGACGGCCAATCCTGTAAGAAAAGAAGAACTCGGCGAACATCCCATAGACAAGAATACTTGGGAACCGGAGGACGGGACAACTTCATACCGCGCAGCAACATACACACAAACAGATGTTGACCCACCGGGACTCCCTAAATTGGAACATGCGCAGCCGAAATGGCCGACTGCATGACATTAAGAGAGCGAAACGATCCACCAGAAGCAAACCTTGAAGATAAAAAATTCAAAATCCAAGTCAGAGACGCTTTAAAGGGATCGACGTCCCGTTCCAAACACCAGCCACTCCACTGATTCCAGGCTGAAATGTAACATCGTCGATTGCCTGGTGCCCAGGAATCCCAGAGTAAATCTCTAGTCTCCTGCGATAACCTCTGGATATTCCAACGTCCCCTGAAACCATCCAAGCCACCAACTGCAGTCGACCCTGCTCCATGAGCGGATGAGGAGAACCTCGAGGATCTCGAAGAAGAAAACGGTTGTTCGGAAGCAGAATTGGATCCTGATGCGATAACTCCAGAAGATCCGGAAACCACGCCTGGCTCGGCCAGAACGGGGTGATGAGCAGAATGGAAACCATCTGCCGTCTGATCAGATGAAGGACCCTGGCTATCATGGCAAATGGAGGAAACGCGTAAGCACCCCGAGGGGGCCAAGCCTGAAGAAACGCATCCACTGCTTGGCAATCTGGATCCGGAAGCCAACTGTAAAATCTCGGAAGCTGGTGATTCGCCCACGATGCAAACAGATCCACCAACAACGGACCCCGAAGGTCTCTCAGGAGATTGAATATTACCTCGTCCAACTTCCAGTCGCTGGCATCCCTCCAATGACGAGAAAACCAATCCGCTGTCAGATTGGTCACTCCCGGAACATATTCCGCCGAAAGGGAGATGTTCCTCTGGAAACAAAAACTGTAGATTTCTTTCGTCACGTCCGTCAACATGCGTGACCTCGTGCCTCCAAGACAATTGATGTACTGCACTGCCGAGATGTTGTCCATCCGGAGTAGAATACAACAATCCGAAAGATTCTTTGCAAAACTGCGAACGGCAAAGGATCCCGCAATCAGTTCCAGGCAATTGATGTGTAGACCTGCTTCCATCGACGACCAGGGACCTCCGGTAGCTGCTCCGGCGCAAGTTGCCCCCCATCCCAGGAGGCTTGCATCGGATTCCAGAACAAAATCCGGAGACCTGCCGAAAATCGCCCTGCCTTTCCATGCTTGCATATGACGTATCCACCACCTGATCTCTGCCTTGGCCTCGGAGGATAGGGAAATCACTTGGTCGTACGACGGACGATCCCGAAGGAACGAAGCCTTCAGACGCTGCATCGCCCTGTAGTGCAGTGGTCCCGGGAAGATGGCCTGAATCAAAGATGACAGAAGGCCCACCACTCGGCCAAATGATGAAGAGGAATGGTGTCCAGAAGAAGAATTCTTCGAAGTTCCTTCTGGATCGACTTGATCTTCTGAAGAGGCAGACGAAGAACACAAGACATGGAATCGATCTCGAACCCCAGAAACTGAACCAGTTGGGACGGAGACAGTTCAGACTTCTTGACATTGACTGAGAACCCCAGAGATTCCAGCAATTGAATCGCAAATTGCGTCTGTGAGCGCAACTGTGATGGATCGTCGGAGAACAGAAGAATGTCGACCAAATAGATCAAACAACAAAACTCTTTGGATCTCAGGTGTGCCATGACCGGTTTCAGCAGTTTGGTGAAACACCAGGGAGCCGAGCTGAGTCCAAACGGAAGGCACGAGAATTGGCAGGCTCTGCCCTTCCAGAGAAAATGAAGAAAACGACGACTCTCCGCTGCCATGGATATCGACAGGTACGCGTCTGTCAGATCTAATCTGGTGAACCAATCGCCTTGTCGCATAAGATCCCTTAGAAGATGAACCCCTTCCATCGTGAAGTGACGATAACTAACATAAGTGTTCAGTTGACGCAAATTGATGACCTGGCGAAATCCTCCCGTCTTCTTGGTCACCAGGAAAATATTGCTGAAGAAACCTCCCGGTTCCATGGCAAATTCGACCGCACCTTTGAGGAAAAGACTCGATTTCGGTATCTACCAGTGAAGCCTGATCTGGATCTAAACGAATAGGCGGAGGACACGCCAGTTGAACCGGCGTGGAGCTGAAATCTATCACATACCCCCGAACCGTTTGGAGAACCCAAGCGTCTGACGTCAGCCGAGACCATGCCTGCAAAGACAGAGCTACAAGACCTGCAGTTACAGTACAAGGCATTGAATACAGATTGCCACTCACCTCTTCTAGAAGGGGTTCTGCCTCTGCCCCGGAAACCAGCATTCCCAGCGGATGCAGGGAAGAATGGAAGAGTCCCCGTGCGGGGGCCTGAAGGCCAGAAGCGGCTGGCGGCACGGCCCCTCTGCCGGCCAGCCCTGCCAAAAACCCCACGGGAAAATGATGAACTGAAGACCTTCCGCATGGAGACTTGTGCTTTATTGAGGGTCGTGAAGAGATTAACGTGTTTCTGGAGCTCCTTCAGAAAAGATTCTCCGAACAGCAACCCATCGGCCAATGGACCCAACTCCTTGGCAGCTAACTCCGCCAACTTGCTATCAATCCTCAACAACGCCGCCTTCCTGCGTTCTGATGAAAGTGCAGTATTCGCTTTCCCCAAGAGGCAGAAGGAACGCAAAGCCCATTCTCTAATGGAGGAGGGATCCAACACCGACCCACGAGACAGGACGTCATCAGCCAGATGAAGGATTTGGGCTAATGGACCAGTGAGATCTAACAACTTGTCTTGTGTTAAATGCAATCCCTTCTCCATGCCTTTCCTCGGATCTCTTCCTGAACAAGACATAAAGACAACCATTGTGTTGTCAAATATCGGGGTCATGGCCACTTTGTCTGGCACCATAGGTCTGGGACTTTCGGCCCGGAGTCTGTTCCGCACCTCACGGTCCAATGGCCTGCGGAGCCAATAATGAATATAATTCGCCAGGTTTTCAGGCAGCTGCCAGTCGGAGGATCGTGGATGTCTGATATGTCTAGGGTCGAAGAGAGGCAATCCTGAAGAATCCAATGGAACACCCTCAGAATCCACAGAAGTAGAAGGATGGGCAGAGAAAGACCGGTGATCCATGATAGACTCCTTGACGTAAGGCGAAGGCTCATCGTAGTCATCCATCCAGCGATCGTGACCGCCATCCGACAGGGACACGTCATCAGCCTGCCATTCATCCAGTACCGCCAGAGGATCCGGAGAGCAATCGTCACCTTCATCCGAAGAATGAGTAGGCCGAAGGGAATGACCACCTGGAGGTGTGTCCCGAACCTTCCTCAACGGGGCCTTCCCCTTGGATTTGGAGCCTGTAGTCATGACCGAGCTCTTAGATTTCTTGGGAGGAGAAGCCCCGTCATCATCAGACTCAAAGGCCGCCCCGGAACAAGCATCAATATCCTGAGGCCGGTGCGCTAAAACTCTCGCCAACACTTTTTCGACAGAAGCGGAGACAGCCGCATTTATCATGGCCTGCATATCTGAAGACTGGTCTTGTGAAGTATCCATGACAGTGAATAGTCAACTGTAAGATGAACAAAAAATAAAATCCAATCAGTGAGACAGAAGTACCCAGCGGAGCGACCGTGCTGCAATGACATATAAATAAGTCTTAACAGGAACGTGGCAATACTGTCCAAAGAGCGGTAAGAGGGGCACCCAACCTTTGCCAGGGGGTGCAAGCAAGGAGGTTGTTAAATTTTTTTTTTTTTTGTCAGATGAACACCTCCACAAATAAACTTCAAAAGGGGGCTTACCCCGTAACAGCAGAGACTCAGCCCATGCAACACAATAAAGAACAGAATGTGAAACAAAAACTTGGCAGAGAGCCAAAACTGCAAATCAGTGCCGAGGGTTCACCCTGACACTGGCCAGAACAAAGCCAACACCCACATAGCAATGGAAACGGGCAAGCTGGAGCGCCACACTACATTAAAAGGGAGTTTAACCCCCTAGATTGCAGGGAAACTGGAACTGCTATGAGACCCGTTTTTCATATTAGAAGGGTGAAGGCAAGAAGGAAAAACCGCCAGACTAGCCAACGTTAGCTTAGGGTACTAGTAGTAATGTGAAGGTATTGGTTTAGTATATGCAAGAAATCCCTTGTAGGCAGCACAATAGGAACGTGGCAACCCTGGACTCAGTCCAGAAGATCTGCGGAAGCGCAGCAGGCTGAATCCATCTACGAACAGGGGCTCACCCTGAACAAGGGACACTGGGACTCAGTCCCACGAGTGCGGACATCGAGGTTCAAGCGCACCCGCAACCTAGCACGCGAGAACCCCAAGGCCCAGCCACTCGCGCCCCGGACGGGCAGTAGAAGCCCAAGGCAGGCGTCAAACGGGTAAACCGTGCATAGAGTAGTGTGTGAAACACGGTAACAAAGCACACGGGCGCAAAAGAAGGCGGATGCCTGTGGCAGGACAACGGAGACGATCTCCCTGTCCCAACTCCAGGCAACCGAATGAGGAATAGAAAACAAACCCCCGGTGAACCCGGCAGGCGGTATGACTGGGCAAGCTAGCAAACAGCCGCACAGAAAATACAGACCCAGCACACACCGCCGCGGGGGGTGCACCAAGAGCCGAAATAGTCACGTGGCACAGTACAGAAACAAGTCAAATTAAAGAAACCTATGTGGCAGTAAGAAAAGTAGACATAGAAAATACATCCAAACACTGAAGAAAAACAGTAAGAACACACAGCCAAAACTCTGACCTGTTAGATCCTGTGAAAGCAGCAAAGAAAGAGGGAGGAGTTTGGTGCAGCTACGTTTTATGGAACATTGTTCTTTTCTGTGATTGGTTAATAATGTTATTGCTGCTGTGAGAGTTCAGTAAAGAAGGGGTAAAGCAAATACGTAGCCTCCTGTCATGTGGTAAAATCCAATCAGAAATATTGTGATATTCACTAGGTTATTTAAAATTATATTTATTAGAATATAAAACACAATAAAATAACAAGGATATCTAAGTATCCACTAGTATCTGCACCAAATACAAACGGATCGATGATACTGGAGTATTATGAAGTGACCCGCACTATCATACACTCCATTACCCCTTGTGTCTCATTCAGCCAAAACTGGAGGTTCACGGGTTACTTATTGTCCGTCTGTTACTGGGGCAGACACACAGTACACCCTACGCGTTTTGTGCAAAGGCACTTCTTCAGGGGCAATCATAAGTTTATCCCAACAAACATCTATTTAAAGATAAATGCCCTGACGTCAACGTTTTTGGACGCATTAGTAATTCCAACAATTAAATTGGGCTGATAAAGTTTTAATTGTTTGAATTACTAATGCGTCCAAAAACGTTGACGTCAGGGCATCAGAAATAAACTACAGATTTACAGGCTGTTGAATGAATCAGTCACAGCCATAACAAAAGCGGCAGTCCCTTGGCTTCATTTCAGGATTGTCTTGGTTATTCTTTACACCTTCCTTGGAAGTTTGGAAGAGACTGTGTGTAGTGATTTGATACACAGAATAACCAACATAATCCCTCCATGAAGTGGAAGGTCAGCCATCTTTTTAGCTATGATTGCGCAAATCCATGAACTGAATTGCACAGAAACACAGAATTTGCTATTCTGTTAGTTTATGTGTACCGTTTCATTAGTGTCATCTTAATCAGAATCTCATGAAACATGTAACAGTCGGCTAATTTTAATCTTGTTTTGAAACTAATGTGTAAGTCTAGACCTCGGGTTATCAATTTGAAATGACGCATGTAAAGTTTCATGTCATAAAATGTTGCATGTCTTTGGCCACGTCATTTGAACTGTCGCATTTAAAGTTATGCATCTTAAGGTGTCGCAAATTCGACATTTTGCGTTGTTCCAAATGGCGCATTCACCATATTGTGAGTTAACATATCACAGCATTAAGGACGCAATAAGGGTGCATTAATGACGCAATTTGGGTGCAATATGGACACAATATATGGACGCAATATGGGTGCAATAAGGACACATTAAGGAAGCAATATGGGTGCTTTAATGATACAATTTGGGTGCAATAAGGACACATTAAGGACGCCATATGGGTGCAGTATTGGTGCAATAAGGACATTTAAGGACGCTATATAGGTGCAATATGGGTGCAAGAAGGACACATAAAGGATGCAATATGGGTGCAATAAGGACACATTAAGGATGTAATATGGGTGCAATAAGGACACATAATGTGTGCAATATGGGTGCATTAAGTACGCAATATGGGTGCAATATGGGTGGGTTTTGGGTTGGTATTGCGTCCTTAATGCACCCATATTGCGCACCCATATTGCTGCGACATGTTAATGCACGATATGGCGAATGCGCCAATCAGAAAGCAAAATGTAGAATTTGCTACACTTTAAGATGTAAAACTTTAATTGCGACTCATTTTTATGATGTGAAACTTTACATGCAACACTTTGATAGTAAACCAGACCTCAGTAGACCTGAATGACTTTTAAAGTACTTGTCTGCTTTTAAGCAAACAATTAGCAGTGAGATAGAAGAGATCAAAAACAACAAAAAGATGATTATAGTTATAACTAACCTCTGTTTGCATGACATCAATTTAGGAAAGTCCTTGTGCTAAATTACAATCTCTTTTTTTATCCTTAGTGTATATTTGCCTTTTAATGCAACACGCTAGTATTTAACCCCTTAAGGACCATTGACGTGGCAGGACCGTCACGCTGGTCCGGCACTTAAGGACCAGTGACTGTCCTGGCACGTCACGTAATTTTACTACAGGAGCACGGTGAGTAATACTGGGGACTGAAGTTGATCGCTCCAGGACCGGATCGATCTATTTCAGTCCCCCGTTCAGCGTGCCGCCCCACGTGATCAGTCACGTGGGACGGCACGTCAAAGTTTCCTATGTGGTCCTTAACTGGTTAAATAAGAATGCGGATGTTTTTCGTGCACACAAATACACGAGCGCACACTTTTCAGCTGTTAACCCAAAGGTAGTTATATTTCATACATACGTACTTGGATATCTTTGTTAGTAAATGCTAGTTTTTCAGAGAGCAAATAAAGGGCAGTCAAAAATGAAGAACACAAACCTGTTGTTTACATCCTGTTTCACAAGTGTTCTACCTACTACCTTATATTAGAATGCAGATAACTTTGATAACAGTGAGGTACATTTGTGTCTATAGGGGATCATATAATTGGAGCCGGGTCTTATTCAGGCCTGCCAGTGTTTTTCATCAGAAGAAGTGGCTTACTGGCTGTTGCTGCTCGGGATTGTCTCTCTTTGCTCCCAGAGGACCTGGAAAATTCTTTGTCATCATCCTTTGCTCCATCCAGCAATCAGGTAATGCATTCTCAGTAACTGCATCTTATCTGATAAACCTGTATAAGTTTCCTACATAAATATGTGCACAAAAAAGTGTTGTCAACTTATATTTGATTCATTAAAAACTGCCTATATGTCATTTTAGTCAAAAGACCAGCAAATGTACAGTTAAGATATTTGCACTTGTCACATATGCCATTCTCAATTCCTGTGTGCTAGTAGTGACTCTTTCATATGCAATTAAGATCACGAGTGAAATTCCATATGCTAATGCATCATTTTCAGTGACTTGTCATAAGCTAATTAAGGTTTAGATGGCATATGGTATGTATGGTATGTTCTGTTCACGTTGAACATAAATAATTTTGAATATATATTGTGTATATATATATATATATATATATATATATATATATATATATATATATATATATATAATATATATATATATATAATATATATGTATATATGTGTATGATGGC
>CM074720.1:184548801-184553801 GCA_037306005.1 Rhinophrynus dorsalis | reverse complement strand
ACACAGTCTCTCTCGCAGTCTCACACAGTCTCTCTCGCAGTCTCACAGTCTCTCACACTCTCACAGTCTCTCACACTCTCACAGTCTCTCACACTCTCACAGTCTCACACAGTCTCACACTCTCAGTCTCTCTCGCAGTCTCAGTCTCTCTCGCAGTCTCAGTCTCTCTCGCAGTCTCAGTCTCTCTCGCAGTCTCAGTCTCTCTCGCAGTCTCACACAGTCCCTCATGCTCTCACAGTCTCTTACACTCTCACACTCTCTCACACACTGTCTCACAGTCTCACAGTCACAGTCTCACACTCTCACAGTCTCTCTCAGTCTCACACAGTCCCTCACACTGACACAGTCTCTCACACTCTCACACACAGTCTCACAGTCTCTCACGGTCTCACATAGTCTCACATAGTCTCACATAGTCTCACACAGTCTCACATAGTCTCACACAGTCTCACACAGTCTCACACAGTCTCACACAGTTTCACACAGTTTCACACAGTCACACACTCACAGTCTCACACACTCACAGTCTCACACACTCACAGTCTCACATTCTCACACACAGTCTCACACTCTCACACACAGTCTCACACTCTCACACACAGTCTCACACACTCACAGTCACACACACACTCACAGTCACACACACACACTCACAGTCACACACACTCACAGTGTCACACAGTCTCACACATAGTCTCACACTCTCACACACAGTCTCACACTGTCTCAGTCTCACACAGTCTCACACACAGTCTCACACACAGTCTCACACACAGTCTCACACTCTCTCTCAGTCTCACACTCTCTCAGTCTCACACTCTCACACTCTCTCAGTCTCACACTCTCTCACAGTCTCACACTCTCTCACAGTCTCACACTCTCTCACTCTCAGTCTCACACACAGTCTCACACTCTCACACAGTCTCACACTCACACAGTCTCACACAGTGTCACACAGTCACAGTCTCACACAGTCACAGTCTCACACTCACATAGTCTCACACTCACACAGTCTCACACTCACACACAGTCTCACACTGTCTCTCAGTCTCACACTCTCTCAGTCTCACACTCTCAGTCTCACAGTCTCTCTCACTCTCACACTGTCTCACTCAGTCTCGCACTCACAGTCTCGCACAGTCTCGCTCTCTCACAGTCTCAGTCTCTCACAGTCTCACACACAGTCTCACACACAGTCTCACACACAGTCTCACACTCTCACACTCTCTCTCACACTCTCTCAGTCTCACACTCTCTCTCACACTCACACACTCTCACACACTCACACTCTCTCACACACTCACACTCTCTCTCACACTCTCTCAGTCTCACACTCTCTCTCACACTCACACACTCTCACACACTCACACACAGTCTCACACTCTCACACACAGTCTCACACTCACACAGTCTCACAGTCTCTTACTCTCACACTCTCTCTCTTTCACTCTCACAGTCTCACACTTTCACACAGTCTCACTCACACACAGTCTCTTACGCTCACAGTCTCTCTCTCTCACTCTCACAGTCTCTATCTCTCACTCTCACACAGTCTGACACTCTCAGTCTCACACACTCACAGTCTTGCACTCTCACAGTCTTGCACTCTCACAGTCTCGCACTCTCACACACAGTCTCACACTGTCTCTCAGTCTCACACTGTCTCTCAGTCTCACACTCTCTCAGTCTCACACTCTCTCAGTCTCAACACTCTCAGTCTCACTCTCTCAGTCTCACTCTCTCAGTCTCACACTCTCAGTCTCACACTCTCAGTCACACTCTCAGTCTCTCTCTCTCTCACTCTCACACTGTCTCACTCAGTCTCGCACTCACAGTCTCGCACAGTCTCGCTCTCTCACAGTCTCACACAGTCTCTCACAGTCTCTCTCACAGTCTCACACAGTCTCTCACAGTCTCACACAGTCTCTCTCACAGTCTCACACAGTCTCTCACACTCTCACAGTCTCACACAGTCTCACTCTCACAGTCTCTCACAGTCTCTCACTCTCACAGTCTCACACACAGTCTCACACACAGTCTCACAGTCTTACACACAGTCTCACACTCTCTCAGTCTCACTCTCACACAGTCTCACACACACTCACAGTCTCACACTCTCACACACAGTCTCACACTCTCACAGTCTCACAGTGTCACAGTCTCACACTCTCTCACTCTCACACACAGTCTCACACACAGTCTCACACACAGTCTCACACAAAGTCTCTCACACAGTCTCTCTCACAGTCTCTCTCACACAGTCTCTCTCACACAGTCTCTCATACACAGTCTCTCACACATAGTCTCTCACACACAGTCTCACACACACAGTCTCACACACACAGTCTCACACACACAGTCTCACACTCACAGTATCACAGTCTCTTACTCTCACAGTCTCTCTCTCACTCTCACATAGTCTCTCTCTCACTCTCACATAGTCTCTCTCTCACTCTCACATAGTCTCTCTCTCACTCTCACAGTCTCACTCTCACATAGTCTCTCTCTCTCACTCTCACATAGTCTCTCTCTCTCTCACTCTCACACAGTCTCACTCTCACACAGTCTCACTCTCACACAGTCTCACTCTCACACAGTCTCACACACAGTCTCGCTCACACACACTCTCACACACAGTCTCACACTCTCACACACAGTCTCACACTCTCACACACAGTCTCACACTCACACACACAGTCTCACACTCACACACACAGTCTCACACTCACACAGTCTCACAGTCTCTTACTCTCACACTCTCACACACTCTTACACACAGTCTCACACTCACACAGTCTCACACTGTCTCACAGTCTAACACTCACACACTCTCACACACTCTCACACACAGTCTCACACTCTCACACACAGTCTCACAGTCACACAGTCTCACACTGTCTCACAGTCTCTTACTCTCACACTCTCTCTCTTTCACTCTCACAGTCTCACACTTTCACACAGTCTCTCTCTCTCACACTCTCACACAGTCTCACTCACACACAGTCTCACTCACTGTCTCACACTCACACAGTCTCTTACGCTCACAGTCTCTCTCTCTCACTCTCACAGTCTCTATCTCTCACTCTCACACAGTCTGACACTCTCAGTCTCACACACTCACAGTCTTGCACTCTCACAGTCTCGCACTCTCACACAGTCTCACACTCACACAGTCTCACACTGTCTCTCAGTCTCACACTGTCTCTCAGTCTCACACTGTCTCTCAGTCTCACACTGTCTCAGTCTCACACTCTCAGTCTCTCTCTCTCTCACTCTCACACTGTCTCACTCAGTCTCGCACTCACAGTCTCGCACAGTCTCGCTCTCTCACAGTCTCTCACAGTCTCTCTCACAGTCTCTCTCACAGTCTCTCTCACAGTCTCACACAGTCTCTCACACTCTCACAGTCTCTCACACTCTCACAGTCTCACACAGTCTCACTCTCACAGTCTCTCACAGTCTCTCACTCTCACAGTCTCACACACAGTCTCACACACAGTCTCACACACAGTCTCACAGACAGTCTCACACACAGTCTCACACTCTCTCAGTCTCACACTCTCTCAGTCTCACTCTCACACAGTCTCACACACACTCACAGTCTCACACTCTCACACACAGTCTCACACTCACAATATCACAGTCTCTTACTCTCACAGTCTCTCTCTCACTCTCACATAGTCTCTCTCTCACTCTCACATAGTCTCTCTCTCACTCTCACAGTCTCACTCTCACTCTCACATAGTCTCTCTCTCACTCTCACATAGTCTCTCTCTCACTCTCACATAGTCTCTCTCACTCTCACACAGTCTCTCTCTCTCTCACTCTCACACAGTCTCACTCTCACACAGTCTCACTCTCACACAGTCTCACACACAGTCTCTCACATTCACACTCTCAGTCTCACACACTCGCACTCTCTGTCTCGCACTCTCTCAGTCTCGCACACTCAGTCTCGCACTCTCTCAGTCTCGCACTCTCTCAATCTCGCACACTCAGTCTCGCACTCTCTCAGTCTCGCACTCTCTCAGTCTCGCACTCTCTCAGTCTCGCACTCTCTCAGTCTCGCACTCTCTCAGTCTCGCACTCTCTCAGTCTCGCACTCTCTCAGTCTCGCACTCTCTCAGTCTCGCACTCTCTCAGTCTCACACACTCTCAGTCTCACACACTCTCACATTCTCACAGTCTCACACTCTCACAGTCTCTCTCTCACTCACTCTCACACTGTCTCACTCACAGTCTCGCACTCACAGTCTCACACACAGTCTCACAGTCTCTCTCACTCTCAAAAACTCTCAGTCTCACAGTCTCTCTCACTCTCAAAAACTCTCAGTCTCACACACTCACACAGTCTCACACACACAGTCTCACACACACACAGTATCACTCACACTCTCACTCACAGTCTCACAGTCTCTCACACACAGTCTCTCACACAGTCTCTCACATTCACACTCTCAGTCTCACACACTCGCACGCTCTCAGTCTCGCACGCTCTCAGTCTCGCACGCTCTCAGTCTCGCACGCTCTCAGTCTCGCACGCTCTCAGTCTCGCACGCTCAGTCTCGCACGCTCAGTCTCGCACGCTCAGTCTCGCACGCTCAGTCTCGCACGCTCAGTCTCGCACGCTCTCAGTCTCGCACGCTCTCAGTCTCGCACGCTCTCAGTCTCGCACGCTCTCAGTCTCGCACGCTCTCAGTCTCGCACGCTCTCAGTCTCGCACGCTCGCACAATCTCAGTCTCGCACAATCTCAGTCTCGCACAATCTCAGTCTCGCACAATCTCAGTCTCGCACGCTCTCAGTCTCGCACGCTCTCAGTCTCGCACGCTCTCAGTCTCGCACGCTCTCAGTCTCGCACGCTCTCAGTCTCGCACGCTCTCAGTCTCACACAGTCTCAGTCTCACACAGTCTCAGTCTCACACAGTCTCACGCTCTCACAGTCTCACGCTCTCACAGTCTCACGCTCTCACAGTCTCAGTCTCTCTCTCTCACTCTCACA
>CM074720.1:183838289-183840789 GCA_037306005.1 Rhinophrynus dorsalis | reverse complement strand
CATGTGAGACTGTGAAAGCGTGTGAGAGAGTGCGAGACTGAGAGAGTGCGAGACTGAGAGAGTGCGAGACTGAAAGAGTGTGAGACTGAGAGAGTGCGAGACTGAAAGAGTGCGAGACTGAAAGAGTGCGAGACTGAGAGAGTGCGAGACTGAGAGAGTGCGAGTGTGTGAGACTGAGAGTGTGAATGAGTGAGACTGAGAGTGTGGATGAGTGAGACTGAGAGTGTGGATGAGTGAGACTGAGAGTGTGGATGAGTGAGAGAGAGAGACTGTGAGAGAGAGAGACTGTGAGAGAGACTGTGAGAGCATGTGGACTGAGAGTGTGAATGAGTGAGAGACTGTGAGAGTGAGAGACTGTGAGTGCGTGAGACTGTGAGTGCGAGACTGTGAGTGCGTGAGACTGTGAGTGCGTGAGACTGTGTGAGACTGTGAGTGCGTGAGACAGAGTGTGTGAGACTGAGAGTGCGTGAGAGTGCGTGAGAGTGCGTGAGAGTGCGTGAGAGTGTGTGAGAGAGAGAGACTGTGAGTAAGAGACTGTGAGACAGTGTGAGACTGTGAGACAGTGTGAGACTCTGTTTGAGAGTGAGACTGTGTGAGAGTGTGTGTGAGAGTGTGTGTGAGAGTGTGTGTGAGAGTGTGTGTGTGAGACAGTGTGAGAGTGTGTGTGAGACAGTGTGAGAGTGTGTGTGAGACAGAGTGAGACAGAGTGAGACAGAGTGAGACTGTGTTTGAGAGTGAGACTGTGTTTGAGAGTGAGACTGTGTTTGAGACTGTGTGTGAGACTGTGTGAGACTGTGTGTGAGACTGTGTGTGAGTGTGTGTGAGAGTGTGTGTGTGAGACAGTGTGAGACTGTGTTTGAGTGTGAGACTGTGTTTGAGTGTGAGACTGTGTTTGAGAGTGAGAGTGTGTGTGTGAGAGTGAGAGTGTGTGAGAGTGTGTGAGAGTGTGTGAGAGACAGTGTGAGAGACAGTGTGAGAGACAGTGTGAGACTGTGTGTGAGAGTGAGACTGTGTGTGAGAGTGAGACTGTGTGAGAGTGAGACTGTGTGAGTGCGAGACTGTGAGTGCGTGAGACTGTGTGTGAGAGAGAGAGAGACTGTGAGACTGAGAGTGTGTGAGACTGTGTGAGTGTGAGACTGTGTGTGTGTAAGACTGTGTGTGTGTGAGAGTGTGAGAGACTGTGTGAGTGTGAGAGACTGTGTGAGTGTGAGAGACTGTGCGAGACTGTGAGTGCGAGACTGTGAGTGCGAGACTGTGTGAGACTGAGTGAGAGAGAGAGACTGTGAGACTGAGAGTGTGTGAGACTGAGACAGAGTGTGTGAGACAGAGTGTGTGAGACAGAGTGTGTGAGTGTGAGACTATGTGAGATTAAGAGAGATAGACTATGTGAGAGTAAGAGAGAGAGACTGTGGGAGTGAGAGAGAGAGAGAGACTGTGGGAGTGAGAGAGAGACTGTGAGACTGTGTGAGAGAGAGAGACTATGTGAGAGTGAGACTGAGTGTGAGAGAGAGACTGTGAGAGTAAGAGACTGTGAGACTGTGTGAGTGTGAGACAGTGTGAGTGTGAGACTGTGTGTGAGAGTGAGACAGTGTGAGACAGTGTGAGACTGTGTGTGAGACTGTGTGAGTGTGAGACTGTGTTTGAGAGTGAGACTGTGTTTGAGAGTGAGACTGTGTTTGAGAGTGAGACTGTGTGTGAGACTGTGTGTGAGACTGTGTGTGAGACTGTCTGAGAGAGAGTGTGAGACTGAGAGAGTGTGTGTGAGAGTGTGAGACTGTGTGTGAGACTGTGTGTGTGTGAGACTGTGTGTGTGAGAGACTGTGTGTGTGAGAGACTGTGTGTGTGTGAGAGACTGTGTGTGTGTGAGGGACTGTGTCAGACTGTGTGAGACTGTGACTGTGTGAGAGACTGTGTGAGACGGTGTGTGAGACGGTGTGTGAGACGGTGTGTGAGACTGTGTGTGAGACTGTGTGAGACGGTGTGAGACTGTGTGAGACTGTGTGAGACTGTGTGAGACGGTGTGTGAGAGACTGTGAGAGTGTGAGAGACTGTGAGAGTGTGAGAGACTGTGTGAGACTGCGAGAGACTGTGTGAGACTGCGAGAGAGACTGTGTGAGACTGCGAGAGAGACTGTGTGAGACTGTGACTGTGTGAGAGACTGTGTGAGACGATGTGTGAGAGACTGTGTGAGACTGCGAGAGAGACTGTGTGAGACTGAGAGTGTGAGACTGAGAGTGTGAGACTGAGAGTGTGTGAGACTGTGTGTGTGAGAGACTGTGTGTGTGAGAGACTGTGTGTGTGAGAGACTGTGTGTGTGTGAGAGACTGTGTGTGTGTGAGGGACTGTGTCAGACTGTGTGAGACTGTGACTGTGTGAGAGACTGTGTGAGACGGTGTGTGAGACGGTGTGTGAGACTGTGTGTGAGACGGTGTGAGACGGTGTGAGACTGTGTGAGACGGTGTGTGAGAGACTGTGAGAGTGTGAGAGACTGTGAGAGTGT